>ML111584.1:26837-98263 GCA_003697995.1 Taxidea taxus jeffersonii
AAAAAAAAAAAAGGCGGTAGAGGAGGAACAAGATGGCAGGGGAGTAGAAGACCTAAATTTTGTCTGGTCTCAGGAATTCAGTTAGGTAATTATCAGACCATTTTGAACACCTACAAACTCAACAGGAGATTGAAGAGAATAGCAGTAATTCTATGAACAGAAAAGTGACCACTTTCTGGAAAGTAGGTCTTGCAGGGAAGTGAATCCAAGGTGATATACGGGAAGAGAGATTGCAGGGTTTGGTTGCGGGGAGCCAGCTCCTGGCAAGTGACAGAGCAATGGAGCACAAAATTAGAACATTTAGAAGTCTGCTCCGCTGAGGGACATTGCTCCAGTGGCTAAGCGGGGATGGAACCCTCACAGAGACAGTGTGATCTTGGCATCCTTAGGATCACAGAAAGACTGAGGATGCCTGAGGGTGGCAGAGCCCCCAGGTATCAGAGCAGGGAAGCCAGCTGCAAAGACAGAGCCAAGGAGTGGGCTCTCAGCTTGGAGTTGCCATGAACTGTGGTCCATGGCAAGTTGGGCCCTCCTCGAGCAGGGACCCACCAAGCAACATACCCAAGGAGACTGCTCTTCTCCCCCTGGGAGGAGTGGCATGAGAGCACACCACAGAAATCTGCTGGGTTTAGAAATTCCAAACGAGGTCATGTGCCAGAGACAGAAATGCTCAGTCACAGGCTGGGTGAGCACAAAGTGTGGCCAGAGACCAGGGAGACGAGGAGAGACTGACTGCTTTTCTCTGACAGCTCACTGAAGGGGCAGGGGTTGGGGGTGAGTTCTTGGCTCCTCTGAGGCTAGAAATTGGGAGATTGCCATTTTCATTTTCATCCTCCAAAGCTGTATGGAAAGTTTTCATGGGACAAAAGCTACTGAGAGCAAATTCAAGAAGATTACTTAGTCTGGAACCTGGCAAGGGCAGTGCAATTCCGCCTCCAACAAAGATTTTTGAGAATCACTGCAACAGGCTCCTCCCCCAGAAGATCCTCAAGAATAGCCAGCAAAGACCAAGTTTACCGTGCTAGGGGAATAGATAGAATTCATGGCCCTTTCCCCATGATTCTTTAGTCTTTCAAAGTTAAATTTTTAAAATTTTCTTTATTTTTTCTTTTTCTATTTTTTTGAATTTTTCCTCTTTCCTATTTTAACAAACATCTTAACAATACCATTTTAAATTTTTTTAATTTTCATTTTTACAGTCACATACTATCCCTTCACTGTATTTAACCTTATTTTTGCATATATATATATTTTTTGTGCATATATGTATACTTTTTATTTCTTTAAAATTTTTGGGTACAGTTTCTTGTAACAAACCAAAATATACCCTAAATCTAGCATATGGTTTTGTTCTAGTCTCCAGCATGATCACATTCTCTCCCTTTAAAAATTTTTTCTTTCTTTTTTCAACCAACTTATCAATTCCTTTTTAAAAATCTTTCTTAATTTTCATCTTTACAGTCATATTATAGTCCTTCATCATATTTACCCCTGTGTGTGTGTGCATAAGTTTTTCTTTCTTTAAAATTTTGGGAGGCAGTTTCCTCTAACAGACCAAACTATACGCAAAATCTAATGTGGCTCTGTTCTTTCTATTCACCAGCCTGATCATATTCTTTTTTTTTTTCTTTCTTTTCCCCAGGGTTATGGGCCTCTTCTGATTTGTTTGATGCATATTTTTCTTGGGTTGTTGCTATCCTTTTAGCATTTTGTTCTTTCATTCATCTATTCTTCTCTGGACAAAATTACAAAATGGAAAACTCACCTCAAAAAAAAAAAAAAAGAATAAGAGTCAATACCAACGGCCAGAGACCTAATCAATATGGACATTAGTAAGATGTGGAAACTAGAGTTCAGAATGACAGTAATAAAGATACTACCTGGGCTTGAAAAAAGCATAGAAGATACTAGAGTATTCCTTTCTGGAGAAACAAAAGAACTAAGATCTAACCAAGTTGAAATAAAAATTAATGAGGGGCAATTAAGAAATGGAGGCTCTTACTGTTACAATAAGTGAGGCGGAAGAGAGAATTAGTGATACAGAAGACCAAATGATGGAGAATAAAAGAGAGAAAACAACCACTGGATCATGAGGGGAGAATTCAACAGATTAGTGATACCATAACATGAAACAGTATTAGAATAATTAAGATCCCAGAAGAAAAAAGACAGACAGGAGCCAGAGGGTATATTGGAGGAAATTATAGCAGAGAATTCTCCTACTTTGGGGAAATAAACAGGCATGAAAATCCAGGAGGCACAGAGAATCCCCTTCAAAATCAATAAAAATAGGTCAACACCCTGTCACCTAATAGTAAAACTTACAAATCTCAGAGACAAAGAGAAAATCCTGAAAACAGCTCAGAACAAGAGGTCTGTAATCTATAATGGTAGAAATATTAGATTGGCAGCAGAGACTTGGCACAGAGACTTGGCAGGCCAGAAAGGATGGACATAATACATTCAGGGTATTAAATGAGAAAAATATGCCCCCAAGAATACTATACCCAGCTAGGCTGTCATTGAAAATAGAAGGAGAGATAAAAAGCTTCCAGGAAAAACAGAAACTAAAAGAATTTATGAGCACCAAACAGAAATATTGAAAGGGGTCCTCTCAGCAAAAAAAGCCTTGAAGTAACATAGACCAGAAAGGAACAGAGATAGTAAGAGTCACCTCACAGACAATGCATGGCACTAAATTCAAATCTTTCAATAGTTACCCTGAATGTAAATGGCCTAAATGTCCTAATCAAAATACATAGGGTATCAGAATGGATAAAAAAACAAGACCCATTGATAGGCTGTCTGCAAGAGACTCATTTTAGATCCAAAAATGCCTCCAGATTTAAAGTGAGGGCATGGAAAACAATTTACCATGCTAATGGACATCAAAAGAAAGCTGACATGGCAATCCTTTTATCAGAAAAATTAGATTTTAAACCAAAGACTGTAATAAGAGATGAGGAAGGACCCTATATCATACTTAAAGGGTCTGTCCAACAAGAATATCTAACAATTTTAAATATCTATGCCCCTAACATGGGAGCAGCCAATTATATAAGTCAATTAATAATAAAATCAAAGAAATACATTGACAATAATATAAAAGTAGGGGACTTTAAACCCTCTCCCTCACTGAAATGGACAGATTATCTAAACACAACAACAACAAGGAAATAAAGGCTATAAATGACACACTGGACCAGATGGACATCACAGATATATTCAGAGCATTCCATTCCAAAGCAACAGAATACACATTCTTCTCTAATGCACATGGAACATTCTCCAGAATAGATCACATTCTGGGTCACAAATCAGGTCTCAACCAGTACCAAAAGATTGGGATCATTCCAAGCTATTTTCAGACCACAGTGCTTTGAAACTAGAATTCAATCATAAGAGGAAAGTTGGAAAGAACTCAAATACAAGGAGGCTAAAGAGCATCCTACTAAAAATGAATGGGTCAACCAGGAAATTAAAGAATTTTAAAAATTCATGGAAACAAATGATAATGAAAACATAGCTGTTCAAAATCTTTGGGACACAGCAGAGGTGGTCCTAAGAGGAAAATATAAAGCAATACAAGACTTTCTCAAGAAACAAGAAAGGTCTCAAACACACAACCTAACCCTACACTAAAGGAGCTGGAGAAGGAACAGAAAAGAAAGCCTAAACCCAGCAGAAGAAGAGAAATAATAAAGATTAGAGCATAATCAATGAAATAGAAACCAAAAGAATAGTAGAAGACATCAGTGAAACTAGGAGCTGGTTCTTTGAAAGAATTAATAAGATTGATAAACTTGTGGCCAGAATTATCAAAAAGAAAAGAGAAAGGACCCAAATTAATAAAATCATGAATGAAAGAGGAGAGATAACAACCATCACCATAGAAATACAAAAAATTATAAGAACATATTATGAGCAACTATATGCCAGCAAATTAGACAATCTGGAAGAAATGGATGCATTCCTAGAGATGTATAAACTATGAAAACTGAACCAGGAAGAAACAGAAAACATGAATAGACCAGTAAGGAAATTGAAGCAATAATCAAAAATCTCCCAACAAACAAGAGCCCAGGGCCAGATGGCTTCCCAGGGGAGTTCTACCAAACATTTAAAGAAGAATTAATATATATTCTCCTGAACCTGTTCCAGAAAATAGAAATGGAAGGAAACTCCCAAACTCATTTTATGAGGCCAGCATTACCTTGATCCCAAAACCAGACAAAGACCCCATCAAAAAAAAAAAAAAAAAGAAGAAGAAGAAGAATTACAGACCAATATCCCTGATGAACAAGAATGTAAAAATTCTCAGCAAAATACTAGCCAATAGGATCCAACAGTACATTAAAAGGATTATTCACCATGACCAAGTGGGATTTATTCTTGGGCTGCAAGTTTGGTTCAACAACTGCAAATCAATCAATGTGATACAATCAATGTGATACAATTAATAAAACAAAGAACGAGAAGCATATGATACTCTCAGTAGATGCAGAAAAAGCATTTGACAAAGTACAGCATCCTTTTTTGATCAAAACTCTTCACACTGTAGGGATAGAGGGTATATACCTTAATATCATAAAAGTCATATATGAAAAACCCACAGCAAATATTATTCTCAATGCAAAAAACAGAGCTTTTTCTCTAAAGTCAGGAACATGGCAGGGATGTCCACGATTACCACTGCTATTCAACATAGTACCAGAAGTCTTCGCATCAGCAATCAAACAACAAAAAGAAATAAAATGCACCTGAACCAGCAAAGAAGAAGTCAACTTCTCACTCTTTGCAGATTCCAAAGCTGCTAGAACTCATACAGGAATTCAGTAAAGTGTCAGGTTATAAAATCAATGCACAGAAATCCGTTGCATTTCTATACACCAACAACAAGACAGAAGAAAGAGAAATTAAAGAGTTGATCCCATCTATAATTATACCCCAAACTGTAAGATATCTAGGAATAAATCTAACCAACGAGTCAAAGAATCTGTACTCAGAAAATTAAAGCATCCTGATGAAAGAAACTGAGGAAGACACAAAGAAATTGGAAAACTTTCCATACTCATGGATTGGAAGAACAAATCTCATAAAAATGTCTATGTTACTTAGAGCAATCTACAAATTTAATGCAATCCCTATCAAAAATACCATCAACTTTTTTCACAGAGCTAGGAACAAATAATCCAAAAATTTGTATGGAACACAAAAAGACCCCAAATAGCCAAAGGAATGATGAAAAAGAAAACCAAAGCTGGTGGTATCACAATTCCAGACTTCAAGCTCTGCTACAAAGCTGTAATCATCAAGACAGTATGGTACTGGCACAAAAACAGACACATAGATAAATGGAATAGAATAGAGAACCCAGAAATGGACCCTTAACTCTGTGGTCAACTAATCTTCAACAAAGCAGGAAAGAATGTCCAATGGGGAAAAAAAAAAGACAGTCTCTTCAACAAAGTGTTGGGAAAATTGGACAGCCACAAGGTGTTGGGAAAATTGGATAGCTACACACAGAAGAATGAAACTGGACCGTTTCTTTACACCACACACAAAAATAGACTCAAAATGAATCGAAGACCTCAATGTGAGACAGGAATCCATCAAAATGCTTGAGGAGAACACAGGTAGCAACCTATTCAACCTCAGCTGAAGTAAATTTTTCCTAGAAACATCACCAAAGGCAAGGGAAACAAGGGCAAAAATGAACTATTGGGACCTCATCAGGATAAAAAGCTTTTTCACAGCAAAGGATGCAGTCAACAAAACCAAAAGACAACCAACAGAATGGGAGAAGGTATTTGCAAATGACATACCAAATTAAGGGCTGTGTATCCAAAATCTATAAATAACTTATCAAACCTAACACCCAAAGAACAAAAGAATCCAATTAAGAAATGGGCAGAAGACATGAACAGACATTTTGCAAAGAAGACATCCAAATGGCCAACAGACACATGAAAAAGCGCTCCACATCACTTGGCATCAGGAGAATAGAAATCAAAACCATAGTGAGATACCACCTCACACCAGTCAGAATGGCTAAATATACAAGTCAGGAAATGACAGATGCTGGCAAGGATGTGGAGAAAAGGGAACCCTCCTACACTGCTGGTGGGAATGCAAGCTGATGCAGCCACTCTGGAAAAACAGCATGGAGGTTCCTTAAGAAGTTGAAAATAGAACTACAATACAACCCAGCAATTGCACCACTGGGTACTTACCCCGAAGATACAAATGTAGTGATCCAAAGGGGCACGTACACCCCAATGTTTATAGAAGCAATGTCCACAATAGCTAAACTATGGAAAGAGCCTAGATGTCCATCAATGGATAAATAATGGACAAAAGAACAGATAAAGAAGATGTAATATATAAACACATGTAGTATTATTACATAAATATATGTAGTATTACACATATATAATATATATATGTGTGTATACATAGATACACACACACACACACACATACAATTTAATACTATGCAGCCATCAAAACATGAATTCTTGCCATTTGCAACGATGTGGATGGAACTAGAGGGTATTACGCTGGGTGAAATAAGTCAATCAGAGAAAGGCAATTATCATATGATCTCACTTATATGAGGAATTTGAGAAATAAGACAGAGAATCATAGTGGAAGGAGGGAAAAAAATGAAACAAGACAAAACCAGAGAGGGAGACAAACCATAAGAGGCTCAACCTCAGGAAACAAACTGAGGGCTGCTGGAATGGAGGGGGGTGGGAGGGATGGAGTGGTTGGGTGATTGACATTGGGGAGGGTATGTGCAATGGTGAATATTGTGAATTATGTAAGACTGATGAATCACAGATCTATACCCCTGAATCAAATAATACATTCTATGTTAATTTTTTAAAAAAAGGTTTAAGGAACAAATAATAATGATCCAAATTACTCCCAGACTGGGAGACTCATCAAAGATCATCTCATTCATTTAAGGTAACCTTGTCACCAAGAGAGGTCAAGAATGGACTGAATGAGGGTGCCTGGGTGGCTCAGTGGGTTAAAGCCTCTGCCTTCAGCTCAGGTCATGATCCCAGGGTCCTGGGATCGAGCCCCACATCAGGCTCTCTGCTCAGCAGGGAGCCTGCTTCCCCCCTCTCTCTCTGGCTGCCTCTCTGCCTACTTGTGATCTCTCTCTGTCAAATAAATAAATAAAATCTTAAAAAAAAAAAATGAATGAACTGAATGAACACCTCACTCAAGACAATGATCCCTCCCACTCCAGGTTTTCTGCCTCCATTATCAACCAGGTGGTCAGCTCAAGAGTAAGATCTAGCTATAGCAGATTTCATCAGTTCTGTTGAAGGGCCTCAAGAAAGGGCTAGATAACAACCCCTCATTAACCTATACTGGCCACAGCCCATATCTTCCTTCAGTCTGCCAGAACCAATCTCATCATGTCATTTTTCCCTGCGAATACCAATCAACACGAGAACCTGCAGACTCTCAGGTCACTACTCATTTCCCATAATTTAATTATCATAAGGCTATCACATGATCTCTTTTCATCTGCTCCTACTTCCAGGCACCTAAACCTACCTGCAAAACTTCTCCTTTGAGGGGCACCTGGGTGGCTCAGAGGATTAAAGCCTCTGCCTTCGGCTCAGGTCGTGATCCCAGGGTCCTGGGATTGAGCCCCACATCAGGCTCTCTGCTCCGCAGGCAGCCTGCTTCCTCCTCTCTCTCTGCCTGCCTCTCTGCCTACTTGTGATATCTGTCTGTCAAATAAATAAATAAAATCTTAAAAAAACAAACAAACAAAAAACTTCTCCTTTGAGCTTTCTGGAATCAAAGTCTACCATCAGCACAAATGTATTCTCAATACCTTCTGTTAGCATTTTGTTCACTTTATGGCTACGTAGAGCTAAAGTCTGCCTTTCCCTGAAGGCTCTGCTCCCCACCCAGCTCTGTAAAGCAATGGCTGTCTCTCTCACCTGGATTGCACTTCCAAGTGGGACAGTATCCTCCTTGCTCTTCTCTTCACTGGCTCATTCTCCTTCAAGCCCCAGTAATTGAATGTTATCAGACACATTACTCCCTACATTCATTTGTTCATTTATCAACCTATTTCCAATTCTATTACATTTCTCAATGGTGTCAGTTCCTTGCTCATTGTCATTCTCTCCAACACTACTCCTGTGTTAATTCTTGGTTGATTGTGATATCCACACTGGTGAGCTTTCCAATACCTTGCCTTGTAAGTTCCTTGACCTCTTCTCCTCCACTGATCCTGCCATTCACACTACCTCAGTCACTACTCCCAGTGGGTCAACCCCAGACCTGGTCTTAATCAAGAGCTACACCTCCTTCACAATCTTAGTGCCATGCCTTATTTCTGATCACCCCACAATCTTCCTTCTGACTTCGTAGGTCTCCATTCTTCCACAATCCTTTGATCCCATGCTCAATTTTTCTATCCCCTCACTATTCAACTTATCAATGTTCTTGTTCTCCTCCCTAAGCCTACATTTCATAGCAGATTTATAACTTTTTCCTTTTATACACTCTTAACTCCCTTGCATTTCTGTTGATTCATCGTGCTCACTTGCAACACTGATATGGTGGTTAAATCCAACTCTCATTTTCTATGTCTGACAGTGGCTGGAGAGAACCACATCTGTGCTGGTCTTTCAGCTATCATCTCTCATTAAAATGATGATTACAACATTGGTGTACAGAAGAGTCAAATAGCAGATATGAGACTACTGTCCTTAGAAAGGCCTGCTGGCAAACCTAGCCCTTGGCTTGCATCCGGGAAATTGAATTTCAGAAGTTCTAACCATTCCTTAGTAAGAATGTTTCATTGGGCTTCAAGTATTTGTGCAAGCAATATATTTTATCCTGAACGGTTGGTTTCTTTCTGGAAGTCTGAAATTTTAGTATGTGCTACACAGAAGATGCCTACATGACCAGCCCACAATAAAACCATGGGCAATGAGACTCTAATGAGCTTCCTTGGTAGAGAGCATTTCACATGTATTGTCACAACTGGTTGCTACACAAATAAACATGTCCTATTTAACTATACTGGGAATGTGCTCATAGAAGTTTATACCTGGTCTCCTATGGACTTGGCCTCGTTTGTCTTTTCCCCTGATTTTGCTTTGTGTCTTTTGCTATAATAAATCAGTGTTAAGCACAGCTATTTGCTGAGTCCTGTCAGTTTTCCTAGCAAATCATGGAATCTAGGGGTTGTTTTGGAGGCCAGTGAAATATCTTACCACTATTCTCTATTCCTTTAGTCCATTTACTTTCCTGGGCTATTACAGTGTACCTCTTACTTCTCAAATATCTCCTCCCCTGCTCTTAGTACAAGTTTATTACCCTGTTTCCTAATTCTTTGAAAAAATGCAGTAAAGGGAAGCCGGCCTCTACATCAACCCACATACCACCATCTGTACCTCTATACTCTGAGAACCCTTCCTGTTAGTATAGGTGAATTCTCTGTTCATATCTAAAACCTATCCCTTGACTTCACAAACAGCTTCTCACTTAAGGATACAACTTCAGTAATTGTTTTCTACTTTCTGCATCAACTTCCTCCTCACTCTACAATCCTTCTACTTTTCAGGGAGATAAAAATATTACTATATTTTTCTAGGTTCTTCTGGCTGATCTAACAATCAAATTGACATAGGACAGATTAACAGGAGAAAAACAAATTGTATTACTTATGTATGAGTGCTCATAAGACCAGACTTAGGCAGTCAGGCAAACGAGACTTATATGCTATCCTCCGCTAAGAAGGGAGTAGAGGGTAGGGACTTCAAAGAGGAGGAAGACAATTCACAAGGAGATAGGAAAAGCAAATGTTTAGTAAAAAATATTTGCTATTCTTTAGGGAAAAGTCTGAAAACAAAGGTACCTTTAGTGAGAACTATCTTCTTGGTGTAGTCACCCTATCTAAATTTTGGGGGGCAGCGAAGGAGAAGGTTTAAAAAAATTCTTGAGTCTTCTCTTTCTTAAAAATAACACCTTAAAAGAATTCTATGCCAAAGAGACACATTTTGTGGTGGCAGTTTTGCTCTACTACATCATCAACATCTAAATACACTGATATTTAACCTTCCATACATTCTTTTGGTTCTGTTTTTCTAAACTACCTTCCTATCTAATTTTTTGTTTTTTTGGTTCCTCTTTGCAGCAAAATACTTCAAGAAGTGATGTCTGCACTTCTTTTCAATTCCTATTCTCCACACAATCTGGATTTAACCTCCAGCACCATAAAATTTCTCTTGCCAAGGTCACCAATTACCCCTCATTGCTAAGTCCAGCAAGCAATTCTTAGTTCACATCCTTTTTGACCTCTCAATATTTGAAAATGTCAATCAATGCTGTTTCCCAAATATGCTTTCTTCACTTAGCTTTCAAAGGGGCATATCCCCATTGTTTCCCTCTTACTTACATTGTTGTGTCCTCTCAGTAACATTAACAGATTTTATTTTTCCTAGAACTTTTAATGTTAGGTTACCTCAGGACTTAGTCTTTTTCCTTTTATCCAATTCCATATGTTCCTTTTACTTTCTTTTGCATGTGTGTTTGTGTCAGTGAGTCCCAAACTTCTATATACAATGCTAGCTTATTTTCTGAAACCCCGATTCATATTTCCTAATGTTCACTTGACGTTTCCACCTAGGTGACTAACAGGTATGTAAAACTTTACATGTCCCAAACTGGACTCCTATCTTTCCTCGTCCAAACTAATCTATCCAGTCTTGTCCATTTCAAATGATGCCAAGACTTTCCTTCCAAGCCTTCAAGCCAGAAACATCACAGTCAACTTTAACATGTTTTGCTTTCCAAACCAGCTTCTCTCCCCACCCCCTACCAAAAATAATCTATCTGGCTTTGCCTTCACCATATGTGTAGCATCTGGTCAACTTTCACCACCTTCTCTCAACATCCCAGGTCTAAGTCACAACAATTTCTTACCTAGATTACTAGCCCAGATTTCTAACAGGTGGTTTTTTTCCTGTTCTTTTCAACATAGCAGCAAGAGGAACCTGTTTTTTAAACTCAAGTCATATATGTTGCACCTTAGCTCAGAACCCTCAAGTGGTTTCTCAGTTCCCTCAGGATAAAGGCCAAACTGCTGTGACTGGATTCTTCATTATCTCTGACTCAGAATTACCATGAGTTTCTACTTAGAAATTCACCTTTTTAGAGCCAGTGGTTTGGTGAAAGATCCTTTCATACACAAAGAATTTTTCTAATTTTTCTTAAGTTTTCCTTCCTTCCAAAGAATGGCATCTCTGCCTGCCTTAAGGGAGTCCTTCTAATCTCCTACTCAACCTTATGATGGAAGTTGCCCAAGAGTCTCTCTAAAAGTTATTTATTAAGATCTGGAGAGACTTTTTGTTAAGTATGTAGCTAGAAAGGAATTGTTGCAGTGAAGATTATCAGAACCTAAGGAAGAAAACAATCTAGCATCAGCAGATGGGAAATAGATTTACATTTCTGTAATTAAAAGTTTTCATATAGTAAAATTCCAAAAGATAATTATTACAATTAAGCTCAAGGAGAGTTATTATATAAAGAAATGGGCATAAGATGCTAAAGGTGGAAATTAAGACTTTACATATTCTAAGGCTCTTACTGTTAACTTGAAATTTTGTCTTATGGAGAAAGCACAGGGAAGAAAATAAAAGAGAGAAGAGGATGAGGGTAAAAAATAGAAACCTTATTCAAATATCATAGTTCCATCAATTATCTGTTAGGAAATTTTACCAATTTGGGACACAATTTCAAGACTCAAAGTTTTAGCTCTCTCGTGCATTTTGAATTTATTTTTGTGCATGGTGTAAGGAAATTGTCCAGTTTCATTCTTCCGAATATGGCTGTCCAGTTTTCCCAACACTATATGTTGAAGACACTGTCTTTTTTCCACTGCCTCTTCTTTCCTGCTTTGTTGAAGATTACTTGACTATATAGTTGTGGGTCCATTTCTGGGTTCTCTATTCTGTTCCACTGATCTATGTGTCTGTTTTTGTGACCCTACCACATTATGTTGATGACTACAGCTTTGTAATGGAGCTTGCAATCTGGAATCATGGTGCCTCCATAAAACTATAAAACTCTTAGAAGAAAACATGGGGTTAAGATTCATGACATTGGATGTGGTAATAATTTCTTGCATATGATAATAGTAACAAAAATAAATTGGTGCTCATTAAAATCAAAGAACACAAAGGTATGGGCACCTGGGTGGCTCGGTGGGTTAAAGCCTCTGCCTTCTGCTCGGGTCATGGTCCCAGGGTCCTGGGATCAAGCCCCGAACTGGGTTCTCTGCTCAGCAGGGAGCCTGCTTCCCCTCTCTCTCTGCCTGCCTCTCTGCCTACCTGTGATCTATGTCAAATAAATAAATAAAATCTTTTTTAAAAAGGACACAATCAAAAAAGTGAAAAGGCAACCCCCAAAATGAAAATAGTATGTATATTTGCAAATCATTTATCCAATAAGGGACTAATATCTAGAATATGTAAAAATACCTAACAATTATACAACAAAACAAAACCCAACCCCGTTAAAAGATGGGCAAAGGCTTAGACATTTCTCAAAAGATATAGAAATGGCCAGTATGCACATAAAAAGATGTTCAACATCACCAATCAGTAAGGAAATGAAAATTAAAATGTCAATGAAATACAACACTTCACTATTGGTTCCTCAAAAAATTAAACACTGGGTGCCCTGGTGGCTCAGTCGGTTAGTCATCTGCCAGCTCAAGTCATGATCCCTGCGTCCTGGGATGGAGTCCCGCAGCGGGCTGGCTCCCTGCTCAGTAGGAAGCATACTTCTCCCTCTGCCTCTGCCCTTCGAAACCCCACCCCGACTTGTGTGCACGCTTTCTCACCTAATAAAATCTTTAAAAACAAAAAATATAGAATTACCATAAAATCCAGCAATTCCACTTCTGTGCATGCACCCAGAACAGTTGAAGGCAGGGTCTCAAGGAGATATATTTGTACACCCATCTTCAGAGCAACATTATTCACAACAGCCAAAAGGTGGAGGCATTCTAAGTGTCCATTTATGAAAGTGGGGATAAATGGAATGTGATATATATGTAAAGTCATTAAAAAGAAGATTTGGACACATGCTACAACATGGATCAACTTTGAAGACATTATCTAAAGTGAGGTAAGCCAGTGCTAAAAGAATATATGATTTCCCTTATGTGTGGTAGCTAGAGTAGTCATATTAATACAGAGTAGGAAGGTAGTTGCCAGGGGCTCCAAGGAGCAGAGAATGTAGAGTTATTGTTTAATGGGTCTGGAGCTCCAGTTTGGGAAGATGAAAGGCATGGGGATGGATAGTATTGACTCTTGCACACTGTCAATATACTTAATGCCACTGTTCTGTATTTTCTTATTCTGTAATTGTCTTATTTGAAATCCATTCATCACAGGGCCTATTTTATTAACTAAGTTTTCTATTTTCTTTATTTTTATGCTCTGTCATGTGGGGAGAGCCTCTCTGTGAGAGCCTACCCCTTCCAGGAGTAGCCAATTCTAGAGATAACAAAAGGCTCAGCTGGAAGCCCATCTTTTATATGTAAACTAACCGGTGCAGAAAGATACCTCCTCCATCTGTCTCAATCATCCTAAAGCCAGGTACCAGAAAATTAGAGACTATTGCTATATTCCAAAGCCCACCAAAATTATTACAGCTAGCAAATTTCAAACTGTTTACCTTGTCCAATGGTAAAGAAAAAAATTATTCAGTGAAACTCATTAAAGTACCATAAAGCAGACTTTATTCAGGATCATCACAATAGGGACTGGGACCACCAAAATGGGATTTTACAGTGGGAGAGAGAGACTGGACTCAACTCTGAATGCAGCATGGGCAAGTGGGAATTTATAGCCAAGGAACTGGGTGGGGTTAGTGAATGAAAAATCACTAAAAGGAAACATCCAGGGTCAGGGATGTTCCTGCTAACCTGACCTATCAGGATTCTTGCAGACAGACCAGGGTGATCAGACATCACCTCTGGGATGGTGGAAAAGGAGGAACCTGATGAAATATTGAGAATGCTCAGAGAGGGAAGATGAGGGAATGTTTCTGAACTGCTCATCAGGATTCTTGACAAAACTGGATTTGACAAGGAAGTACATAAAGGACCCTAGGAGAGGGTTCGAGAGTCAGACTAAAGTTTGGTCAAGCAAAGAACCTGTCACTAGCATTGCCTTTTCCACAGGAACCCCAATCAAGGCCGTGGCCTCAGTTAGACTTTTCCTTCACTCCTGTCTTCTACCTCCTGACCACAGCAGTACTTTGCCCTGTGACCCCATGAAGAATGTGGTAACTCTCTGCAATCTGGTATTCATCAACTTGTTCCTTCCGGCCCTGCTTCTCATCTCCTCCTGTGGCCACCCCAGCTTTACCAAACCATATTCAACGTATACATATATGTTCTTAGAACAGCCACTGATCTGTATACTCAAAAAGTAGAAATGGTAAAATTTTATGCACATTTTACTCATAAAATTTTTAAGGTTAATAACCAACTATCTTTTTAATTTCTCTTAACAGGTGAAATAATTTGTTAAAGTGATTTGTCAATTATTAAATTATGAATTTAAGAATAAGGTTATGTGAGTTATCCCTGTTGTCAGCAGCAACTTACCAAGTTGATTTATCTTAATTATATACTTTCAGGGTATATTATTCTAAATAAAGTAGAAATTTTAAGTTTACAATGTTTAATTTAGCTACTGTATCCATATTCCTTTGACAGACTTCCAAGGTATCAGAAGCATGTACTATTCTTAGGATATTCAAAGATCATAGGATTTAATTAAGTTATTTTTTTTCCAATTCATAATTTTACAGAACTTACGTCTTCTAGTTGCATCTTTCCATTCTGAGCTAATCAGCTTTGCATGCGACTCAATTCTCTAGATGTTTCAGCTTCTACACTTCTCAAGGAAAGTTCACATATATGTTCAGTTGCCCAGAACAAAGTTTGAGACCAATCTAATATATGAAGGTAGACACTTGCATGAATACTCCACTGACTTCAGTGGAAAATCTCATTGATGGAACTTCCAGTAAAACCTAAGTATCAGGTATTTAAAAACCTGTTATTGGACATTTAAAGCCAAAAACAAAATTACTCTTCTGTTTACAATAAATACCATTTTAAGAAAATGGCTGGAGGACTTACAAAGAAATAAAGAGGTTTTTTTTGCTCATTTGTTTTTAACAGCTACAGTTTACCAAAAGACCAAAAAGAAACTAAAAATGCTATACTTCATATTTTAAAACTTAATGTTTTAAAGAAACAAGCAGTATAAAAGTTATCCATATTCTACTTAATCATCAGTAAATTCTTGCCATAAACTTTCACCTAATGAATGCTAACCTCTAAGGTCAATGTCTCTATAACTGAAAGAAAATAGAAGGAGCTAAATCACAGAGTTTTCTAACTGACCCAGGGACTATGAATATGGCCCAAGACTTGTGCCTCAAAGATATCAATTACTTTATTTTTTTCTAATTTTATTAAAGAACTCCAAAAAGACAGACTGTCCTGTTTGTGCAAGTCAAAGGTGTTTAATGGGAAAAAACAAAAAACAAGAAACAAAAAAACTTCTGGTACTCACAATCTGTTGGGAGACAAGAACACTGGAGCTTTTTCTTACAAATCCTACCTTCTAAGCTATTTGAATCCAACTTTATTGATTTGAAAATACTTCACTAGTCCAGGGGGATATTTGACCTTTATTATCTTCCAGAAGAAAAAGCATAAGACTAACAATGCACAGGCAAGCAATTGTCAGACTCTTGGACAATAAGGAAATGACACAGAAGGAGTGTCTGAAGGCAGGGATCCAGCCAAGCTTCAAGTGCTAAAAATAAGCCAGTGACAAGTAATGAGTAATTGCACCATATTTCCTTAACTCAATGGCATGGGATACATGGGCAGTGAAAGCAACAGCAGGCACATTTCAGACTCCCTTGAAGGTCAGGTTGTGTCTCTGCTACATTTCAGCAATTCTAAACACCAGCTAATAGGAACATTTCTCTTCTCTTATCATGTCTTGGGGCATGATCAAATACCTTTCCAAGAGATAATAGGAATCTTATTCATCACGATCATAATCACCAGATAAAATGAATTAAGCATCTTCAGACCTGCTTTAATCCCTGTCATGTTAATTAGACAGTAATGGAAGTGCTCAACTGTCTCCACCGCCCTGTCTTCAGCCTCGCTATAGGAATTTTTTGTGAATCCAATAGGTATTCCATTGTTTCCTTTTCATGGTCTATATAAAAGAAACATCTCTAAGATCTGCAAGATCTAACCTGTAACTCACATATTTCTTGGAAAATCATCTCGAATGAATTTGCAATGAAATCAATACTGTTATGCATTTCAGCTCTTCCTAGAAATTAATGCAAGAATATTCAGTTTTCTGACTTAAAATGTACTAAGGGATTTAGAATGTAATGTTAAAAAAAATGAATACCATTAGGAAAATATTTTGCAGGAAGAGTTGTCCAAGTTAACTGTATCTTGAATGGCATGTTCAACTAATGTTGTTCTTTGTTTTTAAATAACCTATGAAAACATGGCACATAACATTAGAAATCCCTTCCAGAGGTTCAGACAAAATGAGAGTACCAAATTAAATTAACCATAGTCGAATGTGCTAGAAACCTCTAGACTGCAAATGAGAATGCTGGGTTTTAGGTTTTTTTTCTCCCTTAGCATTGACCTTTTAACTTTGGTCAAGTCAATTAAAGTCTCTGAACCTCCATTTTCTCATCTCTAACATAAAACCTCACGTATTTTCAAAGTTTTCTTCCAGCTCTGAATTACGCACTTTGAAACCTGATAGACTTTTTAGCTCAGAAGCTACACTAAAAAGAATGAAAAGTTACTTCTAATCACATACATACATAAGCTAATTTTTATCTCAAATTCTATGACAAATATGATTTCTTAATGCATTACCTGTAACCTTTCTTTTTTGCACTTTCAAGTACCAGAAACACTCACATAAACAAGGAGGAATGGAAATAAATTCACTTTCTAACTGAAGAAATTTTTAAATTTATTATTATTTAAATTCACTTGGCATATAATGTATTATTGGTCTCAGAGGTAGAGGTCAGTGATTTATCAGTCTTATATAATACCCAGTGTTCATTATATAATGTGCACTCCTTAATGCCCATCACCCAGTTACCACATCCTCCCACACCCCCTCCTCCCCTCCAGCAATGCTCAATTTGTTTCTTATGATCAAGAGTCTCTAACTGAAGAAATGATTTTAACATTATGTTCTACTACAACGTAATTTTTGACTGTATATTAAAGTAGATAAATCATTCTCTAAGTTGATTTTATCAACTTTTGTAGTAACTCCATCTCCTTTAAAAGCAAATCATATGTATATATATGTATACACATACGTATTTCATTCATGTGAAGTTCTACATACCTAATTATGTAAAAATACACACACACACACTTAGTTCATGTGAAGTGTCATATGGCATACAACAACTGAAAATTAAACCAGGCTACTGCAGAAGACCTACTGAGCGATCTGAAGATATCTGAAAATATCTAAATATCTTCACCTTGAGTATGTCCACGTCATAGTATATTATCACCTGTGTTAGAGCTTCTTCTAATCTGCAAATCTTTTAGATCACAAACCATGTTTCATTGGAGACAGATACCAAGGAGAAACCCAATAAATGTTTACAAAATGAGTGAATGAATAAATGCACCTTTTGAGTTCCCTGGGTGGCTCAGTGGGTTAAGCCTCTGTCTTCGGCTCAGGTCATGATCTCAGGGTCCTGGGATCGAGCCCTGCATCGGGCTCTCTACTCAGCGGGGAGCCCGCTCCCCTCAGCCTTCCACTCCCCCTGCTCGCCTGCTCTCATTCTCTCTGACAAATAAATAAAATCCTTTAAAAAAAGAATGCCTAACAGTGGTCTTATTTATAGGATGATATGCAAGCAGAGACTAAAAGGAAAACCACCTTTTTTTGGATTTAATATTTTTGATGATCTCTTTCATTGTTTCGATAGGAATTTAATAATATCCTTGATAGACATCTAAAGCTACACATGGTAAATTCTATCTGCAGATATGAGCTCATCTAAAAACTGGAAGATGTTAACCACAGAAGTAGAAGTCCAGTTTCTTTAAAAGCTTTCAGAATAATAATTTATTATTTTGACAAATGGATATTTAAAAATAATTACTCACCACTTAGGAGTGTTAATTGAGTTTACTGATTTTTTTCTGAAGTTTTCTTAAGTTTCTCATTTTTTCCTCAAGCTCTTTGTTGAACTTCGGAGGTTATAGCCAAACATCTACTTTTGGTTGATCAGTCCATACATATGTACACAAGGAAAGCTATGTAATTACCTATGCCATTTGGATAAAAAAATTTACTCTTTAGGGAAGGAAAGGGAAAACTTAAATTTCCTGACTTTGATGGATTACAGTTTCTCAATTCTTCTGTCCCTTAGAGCCATGAATAAAAATTTCAATATACTTATCAATTTATTTTGATTGACAGTAGCTCCACAAAATATTATATTTCATAGGATTCTAAAGCTACCTCTGAAATCACTGGGAAGGATGTTTGTGATTGTTAGAAACGTTTGCAGTACAAGAAAGGAGGGCAATGGGGTAGACCTGTGCCACGTCTTCCCCAACCTTGACCTCAATTATGCAAAGCCGTTTATATGCCACATCAAATCCATTCCCAGCATAAATCAAGGTGTGGTGAAATAAAAACCAAGGGCTTTTGCTTCCCACACCTGTAGAACCTGTACTGAGAATCCGGGAGCAGACATGGGCTGATTCAGTAATCTAACTGGTTCAGTAACAGAGAAGGCAGAATAAAGCCTGTAAGCATACATCATATGTTTAAGTCAAAAATACGGTAGATTCACAGCCAAGAGTAACATTCATGTATTTAAAAAATTATGAAAAATTCAGAAAGGTAACTAAAAATAGGGACATATAAGAAATACTTGTTAAGTAAATCAGCTGGAATTCTCCCAGCAGGTGTTTGTCAGCAGTCCTTAACACTTTCCATGCTGTTCTTGTACCCTCCCCCCATTCTCTGCTGCCTCTGAGAAGCGGTGCTCAGCATCTGGCACTAACCAAATTATGAAAACTGCAAATTCTATTATTCAGCTTCTTATAACTAACTTTGATTCACATATCCCATTAGACTGCTTCATCGAACCTAGGTTTTTCAGAAGACAGCAAAAGCATGTTGTTAAAGAGGGTGCTTCTGTCATAATTCTAAGAAGGAACAATTATTTTCAGCTGCAGAGTAGGTCAGCTCTAGGAAAAAGGTCTAGAAACAGGAAGAGAGGGATCAGTAAATAATGGGACTATACAAGAACCACAGCAATTATAGAAGTTAAAGCAAAACAAGCATGTTCTCCTTGTGGGCAAAACGAAAGGAAAAATGACTATGTGTTTCCTGAGTTATACCATGAAATCTTTTCTCACAGGCTTTCTGTACGACAGATTCTTTTTACTTTTCTTCCCATCTCAATACCCTTACTTTCTAAGTCTTTCTAAAGATTCTGGGAGCTTCCTTTGTCAAATCTAAATGCTCCTCCCTGATGATCATCTTCATGGATCTCACAATCACATTCGCTTCTCCGAGGAGACGTGCTTTATTAGATATCTGGTTTTCCCATGCCTTGCTGTTCAGAGCCTCTGTCTCTTCAAATCATACTTCTTCTCTTCATTGTGCTATTCAAAGTCTGAGCAATTCTGGCCAGTTTATGACTTGAAAAAAATCTCAGTATTGTTAAAAGTATTATTTGGTGTTTTTTCCTATCTTCTGTAATATATTCACGGACAACGATCACATTTTGTTTTTACAAAAGTCTCCCACAGTTCTAGTATCAGAGAGAGAGTACTTAGCTCCAAACTTCAATATAACTGAAAATGATGACCATCATCATCAGACACAGAGAAAAAGATCCCACTCACTGCCACTATTGAAGAGACAGAGAGTTTCAGAATTCATTTAAGAGTTTTCCTTTTAGGGGTGCCGGGTAGCTCAGTTAGTTAAGTGTCTGACTCTTGGTTTTGGCTCGGGTCATAATCTTGGGGTTGTGAAACTGAGCTCTGCACTGGGCTCTGTGCTCAGCACAGAGTCAGCTCGGAATTCTCTCTCCCTCTGCCCCTCCCCCGACTCTTATTCTCTCTAAAATAAGGTCTTTATAAGAATTTTCCTTGTAATATTAGCACCTAATATCTGAGGTGTAGCTTTGCTCTGTAATTTAAATAAATGTTACTAAGGAAATGTCGATTAATACGATGAACCTGATCAGTGTGCTGGCTTGTGATTTTGTGGGGTTTTTTGTTTTAAGGTTTCTGTTAATTTTTTTCCTTTAATTTGGGGTTAAATCTAATTATAACAGTTGTTCATTATTGACAAATTTTTACGTGTTCTTTACACTAAAAGCCAAAGTAAAGTGGACTTTTAAATTTCTTCTTCTAAATATTAAAGGAAAAAAGAAAAAGCAGTACAAATAGCATCTTCTTCTTGAAAGAACTTGAGCCCGGTTTCCAAAGACTTCTTTAAGAGTTAATGGCTCCATACTGCTCCTAGTGATCTTTCCCATGGATTCTAATTTTTGTTTCTACTAGACCCATGATGAATACCAACAGAGGAGGATTGGTCTGGAATAAGCAGACACCTAAAGCTGCTTCAAACTCAAACATACATTCATTGTTCCACTTAATCCTACATAACAAACGGTCCCAAAGTTTAGTGGCTTAATGCTAAAGTTTATTTTTATATTTCACAATTGTGAGGGGGCTTACTGGACCTTTCTAGTAAGGTTTTTTTTTTTTTCCCCCCTAGATTCTGTGATTCTTTACACAGTGACAATCAAATGGTGGTTGGGGCTGGAGTTATCTGTCGACTCACTTGGGCTGGATGTCCAAGAAGTCTTCCTCACTCATTTGTCTAACACTTCAGCAAAGATGCTTGAACTCCTGGAGGGTATCAATAAGTCTGTTCTGACAGTGTCTCTTCACAGCTAGTGACAGTATTTTTTTTTTTTGGTCACTTCCTTCAAAAGCCAAAATGAGAGTACACCCTTTATGTAGTATCAAATATATATTAAATATATATATATATATATCAACACCATCTTTCTTGTGTTCCCTTAGCTGTTGGGCTTCTTCATAATATCAATGTCTATATATAATAGGATTTCCTTTTCTATTTTGACTCGCTTCTCCAGAATCCAAGATCCAAAATTCCCAGGAAAAGCTTAGCCTCAACTTGGAAGCCATGCAGTGTCTCTTCTGCTACTTTCTCTTGGTTGCCCAGAGACAGCTCCAATTCAGTGTGCCTGGGGACTACCAAGATTGTCAGTATCTAGAGGTATGGTTCATTAGGAAATCATCTTTGGAGACTAGTTACCAAACTCATGCAGCTACACGTATGGTACATAAAAGCTACACGTAAGTCAATGTACCATCTTTCTTTATCTCTGGGTGTCCTATAAATCATGTAGCTTCTGGTGGGAATTAGCTCTAGCCAGAGAAACTGAAATACCCTGGGATCAGTGGTGATTATATACAGTGGAAAGGGATTAATACATATAATTTTATAAATTTATGTGTGTATGTATAAACACAAGCACGTAAAGCAAGTGTGTATAAACACAAGCAAATAAATAGATGTGTGTATTTATTTATAATAAATAAATGTGATTATCATCATGTGGGGATAAAAAGGACTAGAACTCATGCACCCACATGTGTACAGTGATTGTACTGAGTGGTAGAATTACGGAAGGTTTTTCAGTTTCTTCCTTGTACTTTTTGTTTTCTGTTTTAATTTTCTATCATTTTTTGAAATTTTTATATATTTTCAAAACTTTCTGAAAAAAATCTTTTATTGCCATATTTCTTGATGTCAACAGAAGGAGGGAGAAAAAAAAAAAAAAAAGAAAAAGGCCTGACCCTAAACTTTGTTTAGAATCTTTTTTTTTAAACTATAACTAAGGAATGATCATTTCCTTGAAGTCATGTTTTGTCTCTTCCAGGCTATAACAGAGCATAATTTAGTAGAATGAAATGATAATGTCTTGTCCTTAAACATTTAATCCATTTCAAAATGTGATAAAACTTTCTAAACAGAACACTGCAATTCAGAGTTTGATTTCAAGTCCAAGATGGCAAACTGATGGCACACATCTCTCTCTCCCTCCTAGAATCGCAAATGATTAAAAATTGGTGTGTGGGGGGGAGAAAAGCATTGGAAACCCAAAATGTTCCTACTGCAGACGAGAAATTTTGATAGCTCACTAATAAAGAGAAATTAGGAAGTGAGTCAGAGAAATTGGAGTTTAACATGTGAGAAGCAGCCATAAAAGTGACTGGAGTCAGAAAAATAGATCAGAAAGTACATGGTATAGTGTTTGGAATACAGTAAGCACATCAGTGAATGATAGAATTACCGCTGTTGTTAGTGTATTAAGTCATTGCTCAACACATGAGTTCCATACTATTACATCCCTTTTTCTCTCAAACACGTTCCCTTGGAGAACTTCCAGATATCTCAAATTCAGTATGTTCAAAAAACAAAGTCATCATTTTTACTCCCAAGACTTGCCTCTCCTCATTTCTTAATCCAAACTAAGGACCTGGATCATCCTTGCCACCTACCTATCCCTCAGTTACCGCATTCCACCTATTAACTCCCTCATAATTATATGTATGTTCCTCTCTTTAGTTTTACCTTTCCATTTTTTTAAAGATTTTATTTATTTATTTGACAGAGATCACAAGTAGGCGACAGGCAGGCAGAGAGAGTGGGGAGGGGGTAAGCAGGCTCCCCGCTGAGCAGAGAGCCCAAAGCAGGGTTCCATCCCAGGACCCTGGGATCATGACCCGAGCAGAATGCAGCAGCTTTAACCCACTGAGCCACCCAGGCGCCCCTGCCTTTCCATTTTCTTGACTCCAGTTTAGGTCCATGTTATCTTTGAATAATTTTTAAGTTTTCTCCAGATTTGTTCCACATGATCCATTTCCCATTTCTCTTTTTATTTTGTATTTATTCCTTTGTATATGTTTTTTTATTTCTTAAGTAATACATCGACTAAAATTAGAATAAGTAGATCAAAGAACAATATTCTTCAGATTTCAAGTTCATGGAGTCGTTTCCAAATCAAAGAGTCAGCAAGCAAAACCAAAAAAGATCAAGTCACAGTTCTGTGCAATGGCGCATCCTTGTAAGGCTTCACCAAGCAAAACTCCTCCAGGAACTTGAAATTTGATACTTTCACTTGTAGCCCAGGACTGCTTTTGCCAGTGATGTGGACCTAAATCCCAGTTTGCATTAAACTGCCTCTGACCTGGTGAAGGCCAGCCTGCCTTCACTCCAACATTAAATGTCTATCCACAATTTCTTCTTATTTTAAATTCAAGTAGCCACTATATAGTACATCAATTAGTTTCAGATATAGAGTTCAATAATTCATCAGTTGCATATAACACCCAGTGCTCATCACACCACATGCCCTCCTTACTGCCAATTTCCAATAAATACCCTAAACCAGATTGGAGTGTTCTATCTATACAGGAAAAGATGTCAGATGAAGAAATACCCCAAAAAATGACTTGGGGGTGCCTGGGTGGCTTAGTCAGTTAAGCGTCTTGCCTTCAGCTCAAGTCATGATCCCAGGGTCCTGGGATCGAGCCCAGCATTGGGCTCCCTGCTCACTGGGAGGCCTGTTTCTCCCTCTCCCACTCCCCCTGTTTGTGTTCCTTCTCTTGCTGTGTCTCTATCAAATAATTCAAAAAAAAATCTTTAAGAAAAAAGTGACTTAAAGAAAGAATTTCTAAATAGAAACTAAAAAGACTTCAGTAGCAGATTGAAAAAATGATGGTGCATTGGCTTAAAGAGTGTAGTGGCGAAGGCACTGGGCAAGTGATGAGATGGTTAATACAGTAATGAAAATTTCAAGCCAAGGAAGATTCAAGGTGATGTGCTTTGAACTAAAGCAGATCTAGAGAGAAATATACTTTCTTGAAGCCAATTCCTAAAACTGAGAGGTGCAATTTTGTCTAAACTGAGAGGCATGGTTTTGATTTTGGTGATCACTGTGAAACCTCCAAACCCAATTATGATTGTTTTTTAAGTATTAACAAGTATGTGGAAAGAAGTCTTTAATTCCAGATTTTTTTTTACATCAAAAAATTTGTGGACAATAACCAAACCTATACTCTGAAATGAGAATTGTATGCTGACTGTATTTAAACAAGAAACAAAAACACACAGCTTATACGCTTCACAAACAATAAAAATGATATATACCTTTAGCTCAGATCTCACTCAGTATTTCCTCCTCACTTTGTAACTAGAAGTAATCCTGAGCCAATATGGCTGCGACATGCCCATGCCACTCCTTCTGAAATCTCCTGCATGTGTCCTCTATGGCTCTTGTCCCAAACCCACCTGGTTCTATACAGAAGTATCCTTTCCTACGTAAGGAGTAATTTTACTAAGCCTTAGTTAGCTCAGGAGCCACTTGCAGTACAACTTTTGAATACCATATCTGTGCTTTTAATGTGCTGACTAGAGCACCACACTGGTTCTGTGCTTGACATCCACAATCTTCTTGGGAATAGGAAGACTTCTGCTCTGTCGTCTGGATTTCCTTCTGATTGTTATCTGGCAGGTTTTAAAGAACTCCTGCAGGAAAAAGAAGTCTTTCTCCTGGAGCTCAAATTGAAAACCGATCCTCTGTCTTTACAATAATACTCCTTTAGAAACACAATCGAGCATATCCTTGAAAAGGGTGGCTCTGGACAACAGTGGTTTATGACTGCCTGCTCACTGGGTGTGTTGGAAAACAACTAAGTAGTAAATACTCATTATAGAGTTAATGAACACACGAAGAAGGTAGGATATGAAGTACACACATGCTTTGATGTGTGGTATCACCATCATTGATGAAATGATGAGGGAAATTTTCTCCAAACCTGAGTCTATGTATACAAACTTCACCACCACAGAAACTCAAACCTTGAGGGTCGGAGAGAAGCAGTCAAGGAACCAGTGTGATGAGTTCTCAAAAATTGGTGAGAACCAGCATAAATGACAACATGGGAACCTTATAGCTGACTCTCTGGAATGTTTCAGTTTCAACAAGTGGCAATGCCCAGCTCTGTTTCAACGAACTAATTCTGATCTGACAAGCCAATCGCTACTCCTTGTGAGAATTGCTCTCTATTGCCTGCTTAAGCTGCATCCCAAACGCTGGTCTGAGAAATAGTCTTCTCCGGTGGTTTCAAGCCTTACACTAATTTTGCATTTTCTATGTACTTTAATAACCACTCTGCTTAAGAGTCTTTATTTTTCTTTCTTTGGTGAAAAGCTCTGATCAGAATCCCCTTGGTGTGGCTGGCAGTTTTAGAGAAGCTGTCAAATACTGTCAACAGACCTTTAGCTTCAGCTTTCTGACCATTTTGCCTTGCTAACCCATGCAGACCCTGAAGTATCCATTAACATTTGATTAGTATGGCCACTGATTGCTATAATATCACTTCCTTTGGTTTTACTCAAACCACTTCAGGCTTCATATTATGGCATATTATGGCATACTAGATTCTAGAGTCCTATTTGTCAAACATCATAGATTCTGGGGTTCCATTTGTTGTTATTTTAATTTATTGTACAGCAGTCTCTATTGGATCAAATTAGACATTATGATAGTATTTAGAGAAGGATAAATGGCTAGGCAAATGTGCTACATTATTGTCATTTCAGTTAGGTTTAAGAATCCTACTACCAACTATGGAGAAAAAGTCAATGACTAGTGTTCTAGAATGTGATCATTTTAACTGAGTACCGGAGCTCTTTGACATTTGTGGCATTTGTCTTCACAGCTTTTGCCAATGTGACCATAGTCACACCTCTATGTAGAATTTCCATACTAAAACTATGAGCTGTTCTACTGTCCTTCACCCAACCTGCAATTATAGAGCAGATGGTGGAAATGATTCAGAATTTAGTGAATCAATTTTAGAAAGACAAAAACCATCAACCAGACTATTGACTGACTACCTTGGCACTGAGCCTTGTGGATGGTTAGGATCAACTGTTACTGCATTATTGAGGTAGTAGCTGAGAGGACATGACTGCCACTTGACCCAGGAATTGGACATGGGCAATGGGAGGCTTCTCACTCCCTTCTCCCACTGGTGATGTACCCTCTCCCCACCCTTGCTACAGTGGGGCTACTTTTCAAAAGATGTAGCCTTCAGAGAGCAATGTGTTGTTGAGACCATCCAAACCCAGGTAAGACTTCTATACAAACTTTAAATATATAATTGTCTCGTGGCCACCAAAGACAAGCCTTGTAAGTCTCATTGCTTGTTAAAACAGCCACCTGCCAATCTGGGGTGTCTCCCTCTTCCTTCAATCTCTCCCTGTCCACCCTGCACATCAACTAGTTTCAGTTTATACACAGGAAGCTCCTGAAAAGATTGTGATCTAATATATGACTATGCACATGATTGAAATTGAACTTTGCAAGGCTGGCGAGGATATTTTGAATCAGTTAATGTCTTTTCTAAGCTTCTATCAGTGTCTTAATAGTGCCACCTGACTTCATTAGAGTAGAAGAGCTCTCACATTCCCATTTTTCTTATGTTCTTGATAGCATTTTCCTTTAACAGATTTAGCAATAACTATTAGCCTTTATCAGCAATTTTTTAGAACTCCTAAGAACCTCAGGGGTCATTTTATTCTATCCCTTGTAGAAGATAAAATGAGGCTAAAGAATATTAAAGAGATAAGATGACTTGCTTACCTCACACAGAAACTTGCCTTTCCAAGTTCTTTCTAAATTCATTTATGTGCCTAAATTGAATACTTTTTATTGTCAAGTATTAAGTCACTTATCAGCAGAAACTTGGTTAGGATTAAACTTCCAATCTTTATTTCTGGGCTCTTTTTACTTTTAATAAAGGAAAAAAATAAATTCCTAAAATATAAGCAGCTCCTGGGTCATTTTGTTTGGTATCATCTTCATTCTACAGCCATACCAAGCTGAACACATATGATCTCATCTGGAATCATCTTTAAATATGTCCCAATAAGTTCATGATAATGATCAAGGTTTTCAGACAAATATATATATACATATATAAAATATATTTGTATATATACATATATGCATGTGTGTGTACATGTACATAAACATATACACATATTTCAGTTATTTTATATATATTCAGATAATACATAATTTCAGGAAAATATTGGAAAGAAAGCAAAACAAATCTACGCTCTCATGTCCAAGATCTTCAGGAACACAGGACCCAAAAAGGATTACCGCTTTGATCACTGAATCCCTGAGTCATAAATGGAGAGCTTAGTTTCTTCTCATTTCATTACAGTTGGCTCTTAGAGATGCAGGGTATGAGTGTAACATTCCTCATAGATTTCTCTCTCCTTAAGGGAGTAGATCCTAGGTATCTTCTGCACTGGTTTCCCATGGTTACTATAACAAACAAACCACAAGCATAGTGGTTTAAAGCAATACAGATTTATTATTTTACAATTCTGAAGATTGGTAGTTTCAAATCAGTTTCAGCAGGTCAAAGTAAAAGGGTCAGCAGAACTAGTTCCTTCTGTAGGCTCTAAAGCCTGGTTTCCTCAAATTTTTCCCATTTCTAGAGGCTTCTGCTTTCACCTCTTCCACATTCAAAGCCAGGAATATAGGATATTCTATCCTCTGACCTCTCCTTTCAACCTTGTATCCTGTCTAACTTTAATCATTCTGCCTCCCTCATAAAAGGATCTTTGAAATTACATTTGGCCCATCCAGACAATCCAGGATCATCTCTCATCTCAAAATCTTCAATCACAACTGCAAATTAGGACATGAACATCTTCAAGGGACCATTATTTGGCCTACCACATTTGCCTACAATCTGGTAAAATCGTAGTCTCAATCTAGAAGAAATGGATACTGTGTTTTGTAAAGGAAGGTAGCAATAGCAATCTTTCTTAAATTTTATTTTATTTTATTTTTTTGACACAGAGAGAGAGAGAGAGAGAATGCACACACAAGCAGGAGATGCTGCAGGCAGCATCTGGAGTCATGACCCAAGCTGAAGGCAACCTCGTAACCAACTGAGCCACCCAGAAGCCCCAGGAAGGTAGTAATCTTAACCATGAAGCCATTCTGCCCTCTTTCATACTCTTCCCCAGACCAGTTAGGCTAGGACACTACCTAGAGTGTTGTATTTCAGGGACAAGAAGGAATTAGGAAGGATAATCGTTCAGCATGCCTAAGAACTGGGAAGAGGAAAACCAGACGTCAGAAACAGGACTCAAACTGAGAAAGAGAAGCCAAATGGCTTTTCTGTCCAAGAGTTATTGGTGGTAGCCTAGTCAATCGACTGAGATTTCTGATGAAGTCATATCAGAATCACAACACTGAGCCCAAACTTTAGTTCAGATGTTTTTAAAAAATTATATGTTCAGTATTCTGTATAAAACTGTTCATAAAATTAAAGATTAGGACTTACAGATACTTTAAAGAGAATCCCTACATGAAATGCTCCATCTCCTACACCCACCTATTGCTTCAGATTATTTCCTCAAATTAAGTCCAGACATATAGGGGAAGTAGGGGGTCAAGTGGTCAAAATGTCCTTCTGAAGTTTGAGATGAGAATTTTCCTGACCTTATGCTGGTCTTAGGGCACATGATGGTGGGCATATCCTGTGTCCATGTTGACCAGCCATGTTAGCAATCTTCATTTACATTGACAAGTGGGTGGTAACTCTCTGGGCTTGGTCATAACCTAATAGTGTTCTCTGACTACCTCCTTTGGACCTTACCTTCCACTGGCTGGAGGCCCCTCCCTAAGTCTGCAACATTCTCCATTCAGTCCTCTGGCCTGAAAGCCCACCCTGTCCTTGCCTGTCACCAGGACAGACCCCCTGCCACCATGTCCTAGCTACCAGGGCTTCACTGTGTTATGCAGAAACTGAGGACAGCAGTGAAAATCCAAACTCTGAGCTCTTTTCTGTCTGACCACACTGCATAAATGGGTGTGCCTGTAACTATGCCTGTAATATGGCATC
The DNA here is from genome assembly GCA_003697995.1 of Taxidea taxus jeffersonii. NCBI lineage: Eukaryota > Metazoa > Chordata > Mammalia > Carnivora > Mustelidae > Taxidea > Taxidea taxus. Next base: position 55,999 of record ML111584.1, read on the forward strand.
TGATTAGAGTCTCAAATAAAAGATCTGACTTTATGCAAGCTGAAGGAGCTAAAACTGATGATAAACACATGCACGTGCAACCTCACACATGCACACACATATCCCTCTTCCAGGGCTGTAGGCAAGAAGCGGAAGTTGGGAGGTAGATCTCCAATTGCTTCACTTACCTATTTCCTTTTCATTCTCCCCATGACATTCTCCAAGGATAGAAAAGCAAACAGTTTTGTTGACTTCGCCTGAAGACTATCATCCTCCTTCTGATTTAAACCAAGACTTAAATGTATATAATGATTTATCTTATGAGGAGAATCTCATATGAATTATTTAAGTTCAGTATTATTTTAATTTGGGGGCTGTAAGTTTGGGAAGAAGAAAAGAAAAAAAAAAACAAGAACTCTAGCATCCTATTTAATGTGCCAGAAACTGATTTTTTTATTATTTTCTTAGTAACATTATTCTCATCCCTTTTGCAGCAAATACTGTGGTTACATAGTATAGAAGGCTTATTATTAATAAATAGAAGAGAAAAGTAAATTTTTTTCTAAATTTCCTGTTTTAAAAGCTATCAAGATTAGTATGACCTGTGACCTGTCATGTGGTATCCTGTTAATGCTGCTAAAACAGAATGCCAAAAGCAGTTCAACTCTGTATTATTCCTCAAAATATATTATCTTGGCCTATTGATAAGAAAAACACCAGACAAACCTAAACTGAGGAGTATACCAAAGTAATCCATGAAACTCTCAAGGTCATGGAAAATAAAGATAGAAAAACCATCACAGACCTCAAGAGACAGACTTAACAACCAAATGCAGTATGGTGTCCTGGATGGGATCCTAAAATCCACAGGGTATTAGTAGAATCACTGGTATAATATGAATAATGTCTCTAGTTAATAATACTGCTCCAATATTGTCTTCTTAGTTTTGAAAAATGTGCCATGGTAATGTAATATGATAACGTTAGAAGAAATTAGCAGAGGAGTATAGGAGAATTCGGAATTTCCTTCATAACCTTTCAAAAATCTAATACTATTCCAAAATAAGAAGGTTGTACTGAAATTTACATACATGCAGTGTATGTATGTACGTCCAGTGGAATGCCACTTCCAAAATTAGGTTACAAAAAAACACTGAGTTCCACCTTGCTCATCCCTACCACTAGAGACCTCACTCACAAGCTGCCAAGCTGTGAAGAGCCCTATGGAGAAGCCCATGTTTTGCAGAAGTGGTATCTCCAGTCAGTAGCAGTGAGGACGCAATGCCTGCCAACAGTCACATATATGAATTGGAAGTCGGTTCTTATCCAACTGAGGCTTAAGAGGACTACAACCTCAACTGACACCTGGATTTCAACCTTGGGACAGACTGAGAGGCATCCAATTAAGTTACGCATGGATTCCTTAACCTTAGAAACTATGACAAAACATCTATTCATTAAAAAAAAAGGGGGGGGACTGTTAGATTTAAGGAACTATCCAGTGAAGTGGACCAATAAATTCCCCATTTGTGATTAAAATAAGTTATCAGAATAAAAGAACAGTAGTATAAAAACAAGTGAAACCATAATTTCTCACTTTTATCATTACCCAAACTTATCTCTCAAGTACACAGAATAAACAGAAAACAGAAGCCTGATCCACAATTATTCCCACAATGAAATCATCAGTCTCAGAAGTATGAATGGATGGAGGGGTGGGAAACAGGAATTTAATGCTAACTCTATTGGTACATTATGAAGGTGCTAAACTGAGTCTTGTCCTTGTATGTGAAGTCCTGTCTACACACACAAGAGCTTACCAAAAAAAAGAAAAAAATTGGTGTGTGTGTATGTATGTATGTATGTATATAATGTATATATATATCAATGTCCTTACAGTTTTTTAAAAATAATCTAGATTTAGTCTAACCATTTAATTGTAAGCTTCATCTTAAATAATTATCACAGTGAAAGTCAAAACCTAATGCAATTTTTTTACATGGTTTTCTACTTTTAAGGGATTAAAATTGCATTCTTTTATAAATACTGCCAAGGCCAGCTCATTTAATAAGGACTATAACTAAGCTTATACCGAATTTGAAGCTGTAACATTTGGGTGAAAAATTCTACTTGATACTTTATTATCAGTACCCAGTAAGATTTAATCTACCTCAAATGTTAGTTCCCTAGTAATGATGTTTAATAGATATTCCATTTTCATTTAAAATGAATCTAGGGGTGCTTGGGTGGCTCGGTGGGTTGAAGCCTCTGCTTTCAGCTCAGGTCATGATCCCAGGGTCCTGGAATCAAGCCCCCAATCAGGCTCTCTGCTCAGCGGGGAGCCTGCTTTCCCCTCTCTGTCTGCTTCTCTGCCTACTTGTGATCTCTGTCAAATAAAAATCTTTAAAAAAAATTTTTTAAAAGAATCTAAGCTCTAACCATGTAATCTCTGACAACAGGGAGTAATAATAAGGAAAATGAATTATTTAAGTTGGGTTGTGTGTTTGCTAGCTCTTCAATATAGGCACTTATTGCTATGGATATCCCTCTTAGAATGCATTTCACTGCATCTCACAAATTCAGGTATGCTGTGTTTCCATTTTTTTTTATTTAAAATATTTTATTTATTTATTTGAGAGAGACAGTGAGAGAGAGCATGAGTGAGGAGAAGGTCAGAGGGAGAAGCAGACTCCCCATGGAGCTGGGAGCCTGATGCGGGACTCGATCCCGGGACTCCAGGATCATGACCTGAGCTGAAGGCAGTTGTTTAACCAACTGAGCCACCCAGGTGCCCCTGTGTTTCCATTTTTGTTTCCTTTGAATCAAGTTTTTTTTTTTTAAGATTATTTATTTATTTATTTATTTGACAGAGATCACAAGTAGGCAGAGAGGCAGGCAGAGAGAGAAAGAGGAGGAAGCAAGCTCCCCGCTGGGCAGAGAGCCTGATGCGGGGCTCGATCCCAGAACCCTGGGATCATGGGCAGAGGCTTTAACCCACTGAGCTACACAGATGCCCCTCAAGCAACTTTTATATCCCCTTTAATTTCCACTTTGATCCACCGGTTGTTCAGCATAGTCTTTAAATTCCATGTGGTCATGATTTTTCCAGTTTTCTCTTGCTATTATAGTTTCATGTCATTGTGGTCAGACCATATTCTGAGGATGCTTTCTATCTTTTTGCATTTGCTAAGACTTGCTCTGTGGCCTCATACATGCTCTGTATTAGAAAATGTTCCATATGTGCTTGAGAAGCATATATATTCTATTGTTGGATGTTTCGTTTCATTTGTTCTACAGTGTTACTCAACTCCCCTTTCCTTGTTGATCCTGTTTATATCACACTTTCAACAATGAATAGGTTATTCAAAGTCCCAAACCATTATCTTATTATGGTCTCTTTCTTCTTTTGGCTCCATTATTTTTTGTTTTGCCTATCTAGGTGGCCCAGTGTTACTACATAACTATTAACAGGTGTGTCTTATTTATGTATTCACCCCCTCTAGCTTTTTATAATGGCCTTCCTCTCTGTTTAACACTTCTATAGTTCAATGCCGACTTTGTCTGATACAAATATACCTACCCCTGCTTTTTCAAAGTGAGAATGAAAAATTGCCAAGTTTGTGATGGAAGTAAAAATTGCAATCAGGGACTCCTGAAACATCTAGAAAGTAGTTCATATTTTGGAGGAAGAAAAAGAAAATATGAAGAAGAAAATGACTCATTGGATGATTTAATTATGTGCTTCAAAATTTTAAATGTACAAATCCATTGGACTAGCAATTCAACTTTTAGAAGTTAATGCCAAAGAAGCATACAGATGATATATATTCCTAAAATGATCCTCCATTACATTAGTTGTACCCACCAAACCCTGAAAATAACCAAATGCCATCAATGAGTCACTCATTGTACTCTATACAATGGCAAACTTACACCATCACTTTTTAAAAAGAATTAGATTAAAAAGAAGAATTAGGTTGACCAGTATGCATTCACATACACATGATATTAGAGGGTGACTTGTAAGTACCTATGTGTTTTTAATGGCTCTTTAATATTTGATTTTGTTTGGATCTTTCTTGGTCATGGCTAACCCATTTTTAACCATTTTTAAGATCTCCTGCCTGTTCTGGGAAATCTTGCCTATATTGTGAAATGTCATGGAGTGGTTTGTGTCCTTCCTTCATTCACGACCTCTCCCTAAAAGGGGATCCACACTGATTCCACACCTGCCTGTCTCATTCTTACTTACTGGTTTTTAGGAACTCTTTTCTTTTGCTTCCTGGGATCAAAACACCTCCTAGCAATTTCTTTCAGGACACATTTTCCCCATTTCCATTCTTTGAATTTGATTCATAGTAGTTCACAAACTGTAGCAGTTCATTAAACAGTTGGGACTTTGCTGGCAGAGCTTTGAAAAACAGATTGTCTTGACAACTTCATCCTGTCAGTATAATTCAGCCTCGACCTGCAGAGCAATGCTCAGAACAGGACAGAAGTGTAGTCTCCATAACCACTTAATCTTTGGCCTCCGTACTAAGGGGGCCAACAAGGGCACCCATTAGTGGTGTGATCTGAAATGGATTTAGACATATTTTTACAAACTCTGCAAAAGATCAGAGGCAAGAAAGAAAAGGAAAAAAGTAGAGAGAATGTCTCTGGGTTGTTTGATAAAAAATAACAGAAGTTATCTCCTTCAGGCTTTTAACTTCCTGTTTCAAGAAAGAAAAAAACAACAAGAAAATGGAAAGAAAAGTTCCCAACAAGCTATATGGTATTTCTGTATCATGTAATACTTGTACACATCAAACTCATTTAAATTCACTGCTTTTATTATCCATTCCTTACCAGTTACCAATAACAATATTACAAGACTAGATTTCTCCACCTCTTTTTCTTTTTAATAACTTATAGTTTAAGGCATACAGAGAGTATTTAAGAACAAAACAGGAATATTTTGAGTCGGTATCATCATATAATAAAGTTCTGACTCTTGTTCTGTCACGACTTTATTTCACATTCATTAGAAAGCCTGTTTTGCTGGTTTTCATTTACCCAATATATTTTCTTTTATTCTCTGACAACCTCTCCTCAATACAGTCATTATTATCCTTAATTGTATCCTGATGAAAATATATACTGAAACCCAACGGGCCAAAAACATGAACATTTTATTTAAATTTACTTCTTTTATTTTGAAATAGGGATATTAGAAGTCTATGTGGAACACCGTTTCTTCATTTTAACGCTGCTACTTCCTAGCTGTGTGTCCCTAAGCAAGTCACATACCATCATTTAGTCTTTATTTGTTCATCCACCATAACCAGTACTGAAAACTTTACTTCTGATGCTTTATCAACCTTGACATAAAATCTTATCAATTTCTATTTTTTTAAGATTTTATTTGACAGAGGCACAGTGAGAGAGGGAACACAAGCAGGAGGAGTGGGAGAAGCAGGCTTCCCACTGAGCAGAAAGCCTGACATGAGGCTCAATCCCAGGACCCTGGGATCATGACCTGAGCCAAAGGCAGATGCTTAATGACTGAGCCACCCAGACACTCCAATTTCTAATTACTTTTTAAAAAAATACTAACAAACACACTGATGGGATGGGTAGAAATAATTAAACTTTTTCACCTTAGGATTTAAATAAGCCATGTTAACAACAACAACAACAAATACACACACACACACACACACACACACACACACAAGTAAATCACTAATGTATAAGGCAGTCAGGAAATAATGATGTTATTAAGACAGTATATTACATTTTGCAATCACGTTTTTGTATTACTTTTGTAGTGCATTACATAGGTGTTTCATGTGCTATCTCTGGAGGTAACATGAGACTAATTTTTTTTCTACAGTTTTCCGAATTCCCCGTGTGTGTATAAATTTTCATCATGAGCTATATAAAGTAGATTTGCAATAAGAATACTAGAAACTGTAGGGAAGTAAGAGTCATGCTCCTCTTAACCATTTTATACAGTCAGAGCCAGGAGAGTTTCATCTAAGAATATATGTATCTTTTTTTATTTTAGAAAGTACCATTACAGCTAAGAACACTGCAAAAACTCCGAGTGATACAGGTCTTTAGCTGAAAATCCACTACAATTAATTCTGAAGCTAAAGCATGACATGTTAAGAGAAAATTAGAATTATCAGGACACCTGGGTGGCTCAGTTGGTTAAGCAGCTGCCTTCAGCTCAGGTCATGATCCCAGCGTCCTGGGATCGAGCCGAGCCTGCTTCTCCCTCTGCCTCTGCCTGCCTCTCTGTCTGCCTGTGCTCACTCTCTCTCTCTAACAAATAAATAAATAAAATCTTTAAAAAAAAAAAAAAGAAAATTAGAATTATCTTTTTTATATCAAATGCACCATTAGAATGCATCCCTTTAGTTATTTTCTAAGGCAATCTCCCTGCCTCTCAGCCATGCAACACACAGAGAACTCCACGTAGAGTTTGGTTATATCCTCTCCCCCTTCAAGGGATCATTCACACATCTGCCTTTCCTAAATAAAGCAAAGAAGTCAATAAGGAAGAGAAGTGTGAGAGCATATAACCCCTGACACATTTTTGGTATGAACATTTGTCATCCATGTTCAACCTCCCATTTCTCCTTGAAAGCTTTTTGATCGCTCTTCTTATAGTATCTAAAATAAAATGCACCTCCATAAGTGTGAGAGGTAATCCACTCTTTTTACTCTTTTAGTAGTCCCCATTTCTTTTGTATTCTTTACCTTACATTTTCCAGTCCTTGCTGCACAGAAATAGGAAATCATTTCAACTTAAAGAATAATCTGTCCTGTCTTGAAATACTTCCATTACATTCTCTCAAGAGGGAGATAAAAGGAGTGTGGTGGGGTAGAATGTGGGCAGCATTCAAGGCCACAGGCAGGTCTCAAGGATCAGTGAACAGAAGACTCACACTCCAGTCTAAGGACCTTTAGGGAGGAGCAGCAGGAATTCACAATGTTTGTATCATTTTAAAAAACCAGATGCCAGAAATGAGAATTTCTGCCATCAGGAAAATATCTTCACACTTGGGGATTTCTGCTCAACCCTAAGAACATAGGGGGGAAAGTCACATAATGATAGCTTCAATTCCCCCTTGGCCAAGTGGGAGAGGTACTGGATCTGTGTTACATTTCCTAACAAGTAGAATAAAACAAGACTTCTCATATATCCGTGGCTTCAATTCCATACCTTTGAAATTTCATGTTAAATCATCTTCTCTTCATTGACTTTCAGTCTTCAGTCACATTTCTTCCATTTTCTTCAACAACAGCTCCTCAAAGTAGCCCACTAACAATTTGTTTCTCATCTCCCTTGCTATCAGGTTTCTAACTAACATTTTAAAGATTTATTTATTTGTCAGAGAGAGAGAGCGAGAGCAAGCACAGGCAGACAGCTAACTAACATTTTAAAGGGCATTTACAGTGATTGCCACTAATCTCCTACTTGCTAAAAAAAATTAAATTAAAATAAAAATTAAAATAAATAAATAAATAAATAAATAAATGGCTCTTTTCCAGCTATCATGGCAGATTTTCTATATTACTCAATCTCTCTTGTCCTTGTCTTCTTCCAGGAATTTCTCTCCATGACTCTCACTCTCCTCCTCTTCTTCCTGCCCCTTAACTCTTGCTAATCCCTGGGATATGTGACCTTTTGTCTTTTGTTTATTGTGCACTCATTCCTTCTCTACTCTTGTTGATTTCCATGACTATTCAAACATTACTAAGTGTTGATTATGTTTAGATATGTGAACACATGAAACCTTCCCATTTCTCACAGCGTCAGATCATGTATCTTACTGCCAAGAAGCTATCTCCAACTTAATATCCTCTGAAGTACCAAAATTTACATGTTCCAAATTATATACACCTCACTTTTCCTCAAGTTTCTTCTCTCCTCTCTTTTCATCCCCACTCAGTGAATTGCAAAGGACCATCTCATGGATGTCTATGAAGGATTATGTACAAGGCAAATGGACTCAGCTTTTACAGGTCATTCAAAGAACTTATTTTGGTTTTCCATTTTTATGCCTCCACAATTAGTGACAATTTGTAAGATCCTCCCTTCTTTTTCTTCAACTGCCAGCTAGTTGTCAATGCTCAGGACAACTGTGTGGGCCATATGCAAAGACTCACTGTTAAAGGCAATGCTTCTGTCAGTGTGGGTCCCTGAGTAACCAGGATGAGACCCATCCTTACCCCATTTTTACTGTGTCAAATATTCTACAAGGTCAGGGTTTATCTCTTACAGAATTAGCATTACCCTAACAAAGGCAGGGAAGAAATATTAGACGCTTAGAATAATGAAATCGATTAAAGGGTTACACAGCTCCTCATATCAGAACTCTAATTTTGAAGCAAACCCCACTGAATCCAAAATCCATTTTCTTTCCACTCAGCTATGGCTTATCTGACTCATCAATTTATGAAACAGTTTTTCATATTGCCACCCGTATCTTTTATCCAACTATGACTCCCCTTTATATCAGGGAAATAGGACATCAGGAAATGGAAGGAGAGATACTAACACTTATTAAAGCAAGCAAGCTGATGGAAGGGTAAAATAATGAAGACAGTTGATAAAGGAATATGAGCAATGAAATATTGCTTGAGTTTGTATGAAAAACTGCTTGAGTTTGTATCTCAAATATAGGTGCCTATATCAAAGTTACTGGGTATGCTTATTAATAATAGATTGTTGGGTTGCACCCCAAACCTACTACTTCACAATCTTTTTTTTAAAATCCTCATCACAGATTATTCTTGTGTGGTTTTCATACATTTATATATACTAAATTATGAGAAACAGGACAAGAATTATTCTAAATTCCATCCCTTTTCTGCAGAGCATGTGCCTGTTTGAACCTCATAAATGTAGGTATTCACAGCAGCTTCATGGCTATCATTTAAATTTCTGTTTTTGGGGTACCTGGGTGGCTCAGTGGGTTAAGCCTCTGCCTTCAGCTGAGGTCATGATCTCAGGGTTCTGAGATAGAGCCCCACATTGGGCTCTCTGCTCAGCAGGGATCCTGCTTCCCCCTCTCTCTGCCTGCCTCTCTGCCTACTTGTTATTTCTGTCAAATAAAGTCTTTTAAATAAATAAATTTGTTTTCACAAAATCTGAAAGTTAATGGAGATCTTAACATAAATAATGTATTCTAAATGAGATGATTTATGTACCAGAACTCAAAAGCCTATTTTCTGAAGTGGCACATTTTCTGTTCTCTTTTACTTTCTTATTAGATAGTATGCAATAGTTAATACCTAGAAACTTGGGAAATCAACTCAGCACCATGAAACAACTTTCTTCAAATCAAGTCAAGAAGAATGTTTTCTGGAATACAATCATCTATTTGCTACAGATCTTTAGATGAAAAAAAGTGTCCTAATTTTGATTTGCATGAGATTGCATGGTTTCTCATCTTCCCTCTCACCAAAGGTATTCTAGCTGAAGCACAGCAATACTAAACCTGTACCTAAGATTCTTTCATCACTATTTATATAATGAGTTTAAAGCCAGTGTTCACCTGCAATGTGTGAGCTGTACCTTTGATTTGTTTTTACTTTTCAAAATGCAAAGAACACAGATGCTTTTTGCATGGCTGCTAAAACATATATACAAAGGCCAGCCCAGCTGCCTTTCTGCTAGATTGCCATAGACCATCTGGTTGGCATTTATCCCACATAGATAATGCCAACACACACCCTATACAATAAAACATTCACACAAATAAATTTTTTATCCCAAGGAAATTTCAATTTTAGGTATGTACAACCAAATCAGTCTTTTACAAAAGTGTTCATCCATGTAAACAGGAATATGTTATATCCTGAAATCCATTTCTCAGAATTTTCACTCAGATCTAATAAGAGCAGCTGATATGTATTGAAAGTAGAAAAAAAATTTAATGTGTTTGAGCCATACTTCTAATAGTTCTAATAGATATTTAGAATGACTTTGGTTTGTTTATCCTTTCAATTTTAGGTAGAATAATAAAGATTTTAAGTCTAAAAATCCGATACATTTCTTCAGTGGATATGTGCGAATTAATCCAACAAAATATTTTAAGAGTTTTGGGTATTTCTGAATAAAGCAGTATTTTTTTCCTAAGTAGTTTGTTTAGGTAGTCTAATATAATTCAGGTTTGTCCTAGTGTAACCTATCCACAGAAGTGCTCTTTATTAACTAAAGGATCAATGTGTTATACATTGAGATATGCACAAAAATGACCAAGTCAGCATGACTGTATTCATGTTTGCATCAGGTATCCGTCATGTTTTCTTCCTAAGCTGATAGAGTAACACAACTTGGTAATTCTTAGCTTATTATTATTTTTGGATTGATTTGGTTAAAAACCAAAACATCACTGTAACTCTCAGAAATATCAAACATTTCCCTTTTATTGAGGACTCAGAACTATCTAAAAAGGGTTTTACATTAGAGACCTTATCTCACAATTCTATCAGACATTCCCTTTTATTGAAGACTCAGATCTAAAAAGGGTTTTACCTTGGAGACTTTATGCACATCTCACAATTCTATCAGTTTACATAGTTTTTCCTCAGATACTCGAAGTTTTTTGTTGTTGTTTTTTTTTTTTTTCAGAGATTTTATTTATTTGAGAGAGAGAGAGAGCACAGGCAGACAGAGAGGCAGGCAGAGGCAGAGGGAGAAGCAGGCTCCCTGCCGAGCAAGGAGCCCGATGTGGGACTCGATCCCAGTACGCTGGGGTCATGACCTGAGCCGAAGGCAGCCGCTTAACCAACTGAGCCACCCAGGCGTCCCTACTCGAAGTTTTAATATACTGTTCATATGCCTACTTCTATGAAATCAACAGTTAGGCACCACTACTGGTTAGGTATTAGTCAGAGTCTGTTTAGCAATTTCCATACTTATTCATTATCTGCCTTTACCTTTTTCCATCTTTGCATGTTCATCTGGTAGTTTCTGTCATTTACACAGATACGTGTGACCAGATGAAGACATAACTACAAGTGTATGATGATGTTTTATAATGGTCCCTAAAACTCAAACCTCCAAGAGTTAGTAACCATTAATTTTATTTACTTGGCCTTCCAGATCCAACCAATTAGAAATTTCAAACAATTAAACTTGTAAAATTCAGTCATGTTTTGAATACAAACTTTTTAGCTTATTTTTTTTCCAGTGGAAGAATTAAAATTTAACCATTTGTTCCTGATTATGAAATATGGATAAAATTCTTTCTCTGATTATTAACAGAAGCAGAAATGGAGCATGAAAAGATTTTTCCCCCCATACATGCAGATCTTCTTGCATAGTTTGAGAGTGACTATGAAAATATTCTTATGGAAAGTGTAAAATGGCTGATTATAATGAGAATCAGGAAATTTGGGTTATTGCTATACAAATAGTTATCCAGGACGAGAAGTATTTTAAACTACGTGGACCTTAGTTCTCCCATTTCTACAACAAGGATAAACAAAATCTCTCCATTTCCTAGGAATACTAATACTCTCATTTTAAAGATGTCTACTGTATGATATCTAGAAATAGTATTTCTCTTGTTACCTAGAACAGTGTCTGATATACAAGACTTCAAATTCTGGTTTGAATCAGAATATATAAATCTGTAACTCCCATGAAATATTTACTTTTATTCTAAAACAACTGACTAAAAAATAAGACTAAAGCTTTAATCAAAGATTCAAAGTCCTACTTTGTTTTTAATCCTCCTACCCTCTGACACTTGAAAGATTAAATATATATTCAATGCCAGAAATTTGTGATGAAAAACACTACAAAAATCTGGCACTTCATACTGAAATTGAGTGCATAAGCAAAATTGAGTGCATCAGCAATCTATAGCCATTTCTTTTTTTTTTTTTTTTTTAAAGATTTTATTTATTTATCAGAGAGAGAGCGGGAGCGAGCACAGGCAGACAGAATGGCAGGCAGAGGCAGAGGGAGAAGCAGGCTCCCCGCTGAAGGAGCCCGATGTGGGACTCGATCCCAGGACGCTGGGATCATGACATGAGCCAAAGGCAGCTGCTTAACCAACTGAGCCACCCAGGCATCCCTATAGCCATTTCTTTAAGTTGACAATGAAAGCTCACCTATAAAAGTAACTTAGAAATTGCCATGTGGTATGATGAAATACAGACTCTTCAGTTATTGTTTTTTTCCTTCTACAAAAAACATTCACCAAAAATGGCATCTAGAAGGCAATATGCTACATGGCAGTACTGCCTCAGACAGACTCTGCTTTCATTAGTTCTGCTGGTACATGGTAAATGAGAACTATTTTAAAAACACTCACTCTTTTACTAATCACATTCATTTTTACTAATCACATCTTACTAATCACATTCTTACTAACCATAGTTAAACCAAGATCTGTGAAATTCTTAGCTAATAATGTCAGAGCAGCATAAACCTGGCTAGGGCTTAGTGGATCTAATTATAACTCATTTTCCCAGGGCATATCATTCAGCCAGCAATGAATCATTCATTACTGTTTTCTATAATTTGTTCTACCCAAAGATTTGGGGGGTCTAACCCGAATTCTTCAGGTATCCCGATGAAAAGTTATTTTCTTCCCTAAACGCCTTCTGCTACTTGCCTTCCGCCATAAAAGATTTAAAGATGTTTAACAATGCAGTCATGCAAAAAATGGGGGGGGATGGAACAAAACCTTCCAAGAAGAAACAGTTATTAATACTCAATCTCCTGTCATCCATGCTTTCAGTAATAGGGTGACACTCCTTGGTGGAAGCTTCCCTAGCTAGCTACTTAGCCCCACTTCACCAGGTGTCACCAAGTCACATGGGAAAGCACTCTGGATTTCCTAATACCCAGACCTGGGTTAAATACCACACCAGTCACTTGCTTGCTGCGTGGCATCCATCATTAACTTCTTGACCTTTAGCCAATTGCATTTTACCAAATCTAATGCATGGGAGGTATTTAACCCAACTGTTGTATTGAGAGTGAAGTTCTTTCATTAGGCATAAATTATAGAAAATATGCCCAAGTATTTCAACACATCCAGTTCTAGATCCTCATTCAACTAAGTAAAATTTTAAATCTGAGGCCCTGCCCAACTAGAACAAGAGGAAATTCTATCTCCAACAGTTATTGTCTTGTATACCTTTTTAGGGTCATACCACGAACCACTTAGAGTCACACCAACTTTATGCAGTTTTGGGGAAAAGGCGGGTAGGGTAGCAGGGTTTAAATCATTGTTATATCATGGTCTCCATTGACATCCTCATTTTCCAAGCATTTAACAGTGTCTTAGAAGCTCACAGATTGTTTTTCCGAGTCCACAATCTGAGGGTTTTGGAGGGGAGAGGGGTAGGAGGTTGGGTGAGCCTGGTGGTGGGTATTATGGAGGGCACGTATTGCATGGAGCACTGGGTGTGGTGCATAAACAATGAATTCTGGAACACTGTAAAGAAATTTTAAAAATAAAAATTTAAAAAAAAAAAAAAAAGCTCACAGATTTTCTGCTATGTGTAGACAAAAAAGGAATCTGTTGAGCTTGCGAAACTGAATGCCCAGTTTCCTCCCCAGGAGAGTCCTACAGCTACTGTTTAAGATCTTCCACCTTTTCAAAGTACTATCATGGATGGTGCTCCTGTCTTCTTCTTCTACTATTACTACCACTACCACCACCACCACCCAGGACTGCAGACCTACTCACTCTTGAACTCTTCAACACTGTTCCTTCCTTCAGTTGAAGATGCTCCATCTCTACTCCATCCCAGGATTCCTAACTGTCTTTACAATGGATTTAAACTTTCGTGGAAGACAAGCAGTATCATTGACTCTACTATCTGTCTCTCTACCTGATGTAATTACAGAGAACCTCATTGTCTGCACGCAACATAAAGGAAAGGAAAACACAACAAATGATTCACACAATGTATTTTTTAGTTCTGTTTTAATAGTCTTTCATGTCCATAAAATCTGGGAAATTTTGTTTTGTTAGTATTTGCAGCCCTAGCACCTAGCATACTGCCTGGCATGTCAAGTTAATTAATTCTTGATAACTGATTGGTACCTGAATCCATCAGTGAGTTACCAAACAAGTGAGTTAAAGCAGGACACTAGTTTGAGATCCTAGACCATCATTTTTTTTTTTTCTTTAATCTATGTTCTGGTAGAACTCCACCCATTGGCTTCATAGCACTTATAGCCTCAAGAGGAAGCCTAAACAGCCTGGAACAAAGAAAGCAGCTAAAATATTCAAAGAATTTTTAGAACTCATAGCAGGCCCAATAGTCTAAAAACAAGGGTCTTCTGTGTGAAAGAAAAAGGTACTGAAGATATAAATGGATTTTTTTATGAATTCCAAAAATCTCTTGGCTTGGAAAATGAGTAGATTTGGAGGTCTAGAGATCTAGAGCCAGAATCAAACTTACTCTGTAAAGTGCCAGACACTAAATCTTTTGAAGAGTCTGTGGCCCAAAAGCCTATCACACATCTGCCATGGTAGTACAAAATCACTCATAAGTTATACATAAATCATGGAGCATGGCTGTGGTCCAATGAAACTTTTTAAGAACAGGCAGTGGGCCAGATTTGGCTCACCAACTGTAGTCAGCCCAACCACTGTTTAGAGCACAAAGTTTATAAATACTGACCACATTTATATTCCTGAACCATGGAAGAGCCTAAGAGAAAGGGAGGGAAAAAAAAAGAAGCTCACTATAAAAGTTAATTATTTTAAAACATTATTTCAGATGAAGGTCTTTGGGAGTCTTGGTACCCTCAAAGAGAGGATCAAAAAAAAAAAAAAAAAAACAGATGGTATGGCTCTCAAAATTCTAAGGATAGAGATGCTCTAAATTCTAGGGCAAAAATTACAGAGTTATGGTAGAATACCAATGGCAGCAATAACAAAAGCTCCTCCTGTGCCTGCCAGGGAATTCCTATGGTCCAAGGTGAAAGGATTCCGCATCAGTCAACTTTAGGTAAACAGCCTAAGGCTGGGAATGGGTAGAGAACATAGCTGACCATCAGACAAGCAGTTTCACAAGTATTTGAGCAGCAAGAAAGACATTGCCTGAAAACAACCAATTCTGAGAGGACAAACCACAAGTTGCCAGACCAGATGATGACAAGAGCCTTGGGAACAGAGATGTTCCCAAAAGGAAAAAAGGAAAAAGAAGTCCATCACCCTCAGTGCAGGCCAATGACGAGGAGACTGCTCCCTGACTGCCCCACCGCACTCAGTTACTTCTGAACCCAGACGCTATCTTGAGGAGAAGGAATAGAAGAGCTGAGAAGACTGCCCTGACAAGGCATAGGAATCTGGCACAAAACAAAAATCATGAGTTAGATCTATTAATTAAACAGTGTCTTCAATTACAAGTGAGTAATTTACCTTAAATGTAAAAACTGGAACTTCTTAACCAAAGTTATTTTTAGTCATGGAAAATTAAATTAATACCCATTTCTTTTCATGAAAGAGTATGTTCTTACAGTGCTCAGGTCTGCTCTCTCTGCAATGCCACCAGAGGCCAATTCATGCAGCATCACCAAATCCTCTCATGCAGCTATGAAAACAGCAGCAAAGACTTCTTTTAAGTTATTCAACATGAAGTCCTGCTTTACTGTGTGAGTTACAAATTCACTCATGTAATCTGCAGACAGCGATAAGAGATGGATACTAGTACTACACCCTTTTATGTGTAAGAAATCAAGGCATAGGAAAGTTTAAACACTTACCCACGGTCACAGAGCTGGTGAGTAAGAGCCAGGATTTCACCTCACAGTCTGTTATTCAAGTGCCTCTAGAGGAGATGCCCCCTTTCTCCTTGGAGGACCCAAAGGAGAGCTCCCTCTGTTTTCTTCCTGTACCTGACAGTCCCCCAAAGAATGTAGCTTTATAATCACCAGTATTTCTCATGAAGTTCCCTGAATTCAGATAGGCACAGGAATTAGAAACTGTCATGAATTTCTCTTCCTAAGTCCTGAATGAGAACTTTTATTTAAGGCAAATTCTAGATAGGAAAATTTATTACCTTCCAAAGTGAATAAACCACTGAACTATAAGAACAACCATCCCAAGTTTCCTTACAACCTGTCTCTATACTTTAGAGCCAATTGCATTAAGGTACGGCCAATGAAACAGTTCAGGGAGGTAGGCAAAAAGAAAATTCCCCTGTATGTGTAACTCACAACCACCCAAGGCACAAAGACAGTCTATAGATACATGATGTTTAGTCATACCCTGTCCTGAGTACTGCACATAGGGTCAGCTTCCTAGCATTCAAAAATACTACTTCCACCTAATGAATTAGAGTTCAGTGAGGTACAAAGTATAGGCAGTTAGAACTGATATTGTTACTCAGGTCTGTTTAATGTTACTCCATCTATAAAGTCAGCTTCAAGTGTTGCTTAACGTCCTAGTGTAGCCTCACCAATTTCTTAGTTCAGGCAGTCATGTCACTACAGGTATTGCCGAAGTCACCATCAAGGTCAATGAACAGTTCTAGTCAAATTTAAAACCTCAGGCTCTCTCCTAGAAGGGAGTTTAGTTATCAACCAACCAAGAAACAAATTTCTAAAAGTCCTTGAAGGTTATCCTAAAAGTGACAAGCAACCTTCATTAATGTTAATATAATTGCAAAGAAAAATGTCAAGCTTTTGTCAAAAACCAATTTTGGCATCTCATAGAATGAGAAAGTTAATAGTACTTTTAAGTGTAGTTGTTTTTAAAGCCAGAATACCCTAAGGCCCAAGGATTCTAACCATTTATGAGGGTTAACATCACAGATCTAAAATTATACTAAAAATAATAACAAAAAATAGTTTTAATCACTTCATGTTACTAGTAGGTATCACACTAAAAAAGGAGAGAGTTTATTCCCAAGAGAAAATTAGCCAATGTCTTCTATATGTGGTGTTTATCACCACTAAACACCATTTATTGAACTGATCTTCAGGTATATTATCTAGTGTTTGGTACAGAAGGTTCTTCTTTGAAAGATTCAGGATGGGGTTAAAAAAGAAAATTAGAGATGAAAGGATAATTCTACATAGTGGATAAAGGAGACCTTTTTCAAGAGTCTATGGCCATATTCTGCATCATTATAATCCCTTTCAGGGGCAACTGTGCCCATTCTGAGTGTTCACTCAAACAAGGGGAACAGTAAGTCTCACTGCTACAAGATCCTACTGAAGCCTGGGGAGTTCCATGTAAAAAGAAGAGTTACAAAGTAAAGGGCTAGGAAGGGAGAGAAGCATCTTGAAAAGTCATGGTGTATTTTTATTTTCATGCATGTTTGTGGGAAATCTTTCAGCATGGTGCTTTTATATGCTTTCTGCTCAGAAAACTTTCAGTGTCACAAGTGACTCTGTATTCTCTCATTTTATCCTACTTGGAAAACGTACACCTTTGTAAAATCAAGCATAGGTAAAGAGCATGTGTTAAATATTACTAAGAATCTATAACTACTTACAGGACACAAATTGTTATGTTAGCATTTGTCATTACAATAAGTACCAAAAGAAAGTAATATACTAAAACCACAAAACATTGTTTTAAAACCAATAGTCACCTTGGAATTAACAAAGGTATTTTGAGCAGAAAGATACTTAACGGAAATATGGAAATACCACTTTGTGGTAGTTGGGATTCTCTAGAGCAAGAAAACCAGTAGGATGTGTTTAGGATAACGTTCAAGGAGTCTGAGAAAGATTATTGTAAGGAATTAGCCTACCCAATTAAAAGACAGGCATGTGGGTGACCTACAGTGTGGTGGGAGGGGCTGGAGAGTCAGGCAGGCAAGCGGCAGTTCGAACTCAAACGCCATCTGCTGGCAGAATTCCTTCCCGTCTGGGGAGGTCAGTCTCTGTGCCATTAAGACCTTTGATCGCCCTCCATAATGTGGATGAGCCAAAGGCAATCTGTTTCCTTATATTCAACTGATTTAAATGTTAATCTCATCCAACAAAAACAGAACAAACCAAACCAAAAACAAAAAAACACCACACCATCTCTGAAACATCAGGGCAATATTTGACCCACTATCTGTGGCCCAGCCCCACTGATACAGAAAATCAAGCAGACTTGTTTTTAAGAGTCATTTTAAACCTTCTAGTTACACATATATCGCCTATTTTAAAACAAGTGGGATAAATGTGAAATAGAACCCATGTTTTTTTTGTTGTGTGTGTGTGCTGAAAATGAACTTTAAGTCTTGTAATCAGGTGTTTCTTCATTTACATTGGAAAATGATTTGTTAGGATGAAATGTTAACTTGAAAATAAAGTAGGGCTTTTTTTTTTTTTTTTGAGATTATCATTTCTAGAGTAGTGTAACTTTGCCAGCAGGGATAATTTACTGATCTACATGAAATATTTAGAGTGCTCACATCCCTGCAACTGCAAGATGACATTTTATCAAGATCAATAAGTTTCATCTTTCTAAAGTGTACAACTGAATGTTAAAATTTGCTTGGTGAACATGTTCCCAGTGACTTTACTTAAGATACATTTTTCTAGACATTTACAATGTTATTATAGCCCCAATTACTAGTTAGCATTCACACTTTATTTTTACACTTGGCAGCAGACTTCCTTAAGCATCATCATTCTTCATCTCCAAGTGTCAACACTTACCCCCAGCAACACTTGTGAGACGTCAGTTACACTATATCATTCACATCTTCCACAGAGCCTACAAAGTATCATTCTTGACAGAAAAAACATGTCTCTTACTTAGCACTATCCCAAGCCAGAATGTCATCTGCCTGTGGCCTGAGCTCTCATCCCTTGACACATTATCAAACTCCGGAAGCTATCTGCCTACCATAGTTGGTGAATGTATTTTGGTTGCCTCCCTCAACGGCAAATGGAGTAAGAAGTGCCTTAAGTGTTTTAGAGGACTTTGTCACAGATGGGTCCAGCAGCGCAGACTATGGACTTAGTCCCAGTCAGACTGGAAGTTCCTCATTGGCAGGATGTATCATGGTCTCTGTGGTGTGGTGTGATAGACCAAGAAATAAAGAAATGGATATAAGTGAGGAGGTGTGGGCCGCAAAAATCTGGGAGGGCAAGTTGGTTTGAAGAAAGGATGTCAATCCTGAAAGTGAACCTATCTAAAAAATCTCCCATTTTTTTCTTTCTTTTCAGCCTTTCCAGTTTAAATGAGTATCTCAGGGTAGAAATTAATATTTAATGTCAGAGGTAATTACAAAGTTAAAATTTTAAGATTTGGGTTAAGGAAAGCTAATGGGTACTAATGGAAAAAGTGCTGAGGAAGAAAGGTAGAAAATCGAAGAGAATGGCCCAAGAAAATTCATCAATTTTCCAGTTGTACTAGGAGTAAGCAGCTGATCCTGTCTAGACATGAAGATTTCTAGCCAAACAGTAGTGTGTACGAAAGGATATTAAGTATTTAATACAGGATTGGAAGCTGGCATCAGCAAGATGACTTGTGGCAGATTCCATTCAGGTTCAGCAAGCAGGCATTAAAACATGGGGGCAAGTCCATACTATGACATAGGCAAGATATCATCAGTAAATGGACCAAGTCAGTTATTCCTCACGTATTATGTACTCCATTTAAAATATAGGTCCAGGGGCGCCTGGGTGGCTCAGTGGGTTAAAGCCTCTGCCTTTGGCTCAGGTCATGATCCCAGGGTCCTGGGATCGAGCCCCACATCAGGCTCTCTGCTTGGCGAGGAGCCTGCTTCCCCCCCTCTCTCTGCCTGCCTCTCTGCCTACTTGTGATCTCTTCTGTCAAATAAATAAATAAAATATTTAAAAAAAAATAAAAATAAAATATAGGTCCATACCTCAGTAATGAACAAATTAGAATTCTTAAAAGCTACTGAATTTATGATGGTAGTATAGTTTCAAGGTAATCCAGCTTCATTACTAACTGTGTGGACCTGGACAAATTACAAACCCCACTACTCTCATATGATAACGGAATATATTAGAGTTGACGTGATACTTAAGTGGCTTCAAGTTGTTTATATGCTTAACATGTGTCTGTTATTTGGTGGGCACTATGAAAATGCTGTCAACTTTTTTTTACCATTATTAAATATTTTCCCATTTAATGTATATTACAAGTACTACTTTAAAATGAAATTCTAATTTTTCATAATGTTAAACATTCTTTGTTTTTGACAAAGTTTTAAACCACTGATCTAGAAAAACTTCACCCATAGGAAGTACTGAAAATTGTTTTACACAGAAAAGCACTGCATACACATATTGAAATTTATATATATTACATCTTTTACCGAAGTTTTTTCTTGAAGTTATTATATACAATAAACCTTACACTGTCAATGTTATGGACATAATCTTCTTTACTTTGAAACTGAACCAAAATTTTATGACTAAGGCAAGTTTAATTAATCATTATATATAGGAGATTAGTATTTTTTGGTTTCTGATTTCAAATATGAAATCAGAATGAGGTGTTTGCCTTGAAGTGAGGTAAAGAAAAGGAATTTAATTTCTGTTCAAACCATGATTCTCCTTCCAGCAGGTTTAAAATGACTTCAGACGAGATCGGGCGCATTCAGGGTGGTATGGCCGTAGACTTAAAATGACTTCAAATACTGGAGTTAGATGTAAAAGGAGATTTACCAGGTATCCAGCTATTCTCATTTGCTTTTAACTGCATTTTCTTTTTGTCTCTTACTAGAAGGTAGAGAGGATAATTAGGTTAAAACATGCCTGACTTTATATGAGATTGTAATAAGCAGCATTTTCAAGAGATAAGAAAGTAGGGTGAAGAATTTACATACAGCAAAGGTTGTTATAGGACCTTCATTGAGAAGGAAGAGTATTACAGTAAACTTGAAAAATGAGAAGTAGATGCAATTCACCGAGTTTCTTTCCTAAATAGTAATGTGTCCTTGTTTAACAAGGTGACTTATTTTAATTGAAAGACATGGTAAATGTCCTGATCTATGGCACTTAGAAAACAATGTAGTAAATGAGAATAATGACTAGTCATCAATATTCATGAAATCAGGCAATTATAAACATAACCATTGCCTTTTGATTGTTTAGAACTGGACTGATTACCATATGAAAACGATTCCTTTTTGAAAAAGTTTTTTTTCTTTTTAAATTTAAGAGTATTTGGCACAAGTCCTCTTACAAAAGATGTATAATACCTAATTTTAGATCCTGTGCCATCAGTGCAATGAGGGCAAAATGGGGAAAGATCACTTTCCACCATAGTTTGCTAAGGTTAGTGACAGCAACCTAGAATGTACAAAGGCTACTAAAAATAAGGGTAAAGAGGGGCTCCTGGGTGGCTCAGTGGGTTAAAGCCTCTGCCTTCAGCTCAGGTCATGATCCCAGGGTCCTGGGATGGAGCCCCGCATTGGGCTCTCTGCTCAGCGGGGAGCCTGCTTCCTCCTCTCTCTCTCTGCCTGCCTCTCTGCCTACTTGTGGTCTCTGTCAAATAAATAAAATCTTAAAAAAAAAAAAAAAAAAAGGGTAAAGGGGCACCGGGGTAATTTAGTCAGTTAATCATGCCTTCCATTCATGATCCCAGGGTCCTGGGATCAAGCCCCATGTCTGGCCCCCAGCTTAGCAGAGAGTCTGCTTCTCCCTCTCCCTCTGCCCCATCCCTGGGCTGTGTGCTCTTGTGCTCTCTAATAAACAAAATCTTAAAAAAAAAAAAAAAAAGCTGAAAACATACTTATGTAAATAGGTACCAGTAAGCGTTTGAGTCACAACACATTTTTTAATTAACACTTTTTCACCTCTGAGCACTGCTACTATAATTTTACTTACAAAACTATTGATTGTCCTATTTTATAGAATTTTCATCTATTTCAAATTTGGGCTTTTCAACACTCTACAGTACAAAAAAATAAAAAGCTTTAAGAGAGCCATTTTTGTCATTCTGGTATCCTTGAGTATCTAGAGACAGCAGGCTCTCATTCATGAGTTCACTCAGCCTTTGCTCCTGTTATAGGAATGAATTACCATACTATGCTGTATGTATAGTATAGTATAGTATACACTATAGATGATATACATCTATAGTGTAAAAGACCACCAATATGAACCAGAAAAGGGAAAAGACTCATTCCTTTGATGAAAGAAATACTATGGAGTAGGCAGGTCTTTTGTAGGAAGAAAAAAGTCCCTCAAATAGTATCAGAGAGAAAACCTACGTTGAGGCATATAGTCCCCTAGGGAAAGCCTAGCAACCAATGATGTTGTATAACCAAATAAAGTAAGTCTATGTTGTTACTAAAACAATCTTAAAAAAAAAAAAAAATCAGTCCATTCATATTGCCACCATATTTAACTTCTTCCAGATGGAGTGCAAATTCATTTTCATGGCAGCTAATTATATCCCTTCTTAGACTCCAGTCACCAATTGATGGTGATAATGAACTACTCACCCACTGCCATGTCTGGATGAATTTAGTATGCTGGGCCATGACAGAACAAACAAGTCAAGTATCACAAAAACATTCAAATACTGAAAAACTCCATATTCAGTAATTCATGGATATGGATCTATACTTAGTGCCTTCCTTCAGCAAAGTTTTCATTTTAGTTGTTGGTTGACTGTTTTCACTGAGACCTATCTCCAATCCTTTATTTAAACCAGAATCAGAGTACAACTTCTTTTGTAGCTCTTCTAATATATATATATCTTCTAATATATGTATTATATTATACATATGTTACATATATGTTATCTGTAGATCATTTTGTTGGTATATAACTTTAAGGAACACTTACTAACAAAGATCAAATTTTGGAATATTTCTTAATCAAAGAATATCAAGGTCATTATTAGTGGGATAAATACTAAAAATGAGATTTTCTATGTTCAAAAAATAAGGGGGCAAGTATAGTCATTTCTTCCTAAGACATGTTTTATGTAGCCTTTTTCAGAACTCTTAAGCATTTTGTCAACTTTAAAAAGAAAACTGTAAGAAAGACAACGGATTTGCAATCACACAGACCAAAACTAAAATTTCTAAAATCATCCCACTGCTGCTTCTATGAAGACATTTTACAGCTATTGTAAGCTGTGATGGTAAAGAGCCTTTAGTCTGTCATACATATGCTTAAATCGTAGAATTTATACTGTCTTCTATGTTAGGAGATTCAAGAGTTCTGCAAGTCTATTAACAGCCCACACTTCTTCCCAAATCTAAAAAACTTACTGCAGTTTTTCAATACTGGCAAACTCACCTTCATTAGAATTCAGTGATACAAGTCTTATTCTTAGAAATTCAAATAAGAGACTATAGTTGATAAATACATGATAAATGTATTATGGGCATGTAGGAAAAAAATCTGTTCAACCTATGGCTCAATTTAAGTTTTTTGCTGATTAGAATATAAGTTTAGCATCTTATTTTCTATGGATTTTATTTCAACTGTTATATAATCTTTAAAAATCATTAATTTTCATATTCACTTACAGGTGTCTCTATTTTAAAGACTGAAAACTTTTCCTTGCTCCCTTGAAAGCTATGTCTATGCCAACTCATTAAAACCCCTGCTGGGAATCTCGTTGCCCTTGAGCTGGTGACAGAGAACCCCTAAAAAGAAATTAGAAGATCTCATATAGACTGCTTCTACCCCTGCAAATCCATCAAACGCTTACTATGCACCAAGCAATGTAGCACATGTTCACAACACAAATGAGTCAGTTGTGACCCTGCTATAAAGCGAAGAGTATCCTGGGGGGCCGTGGTGGGAGAGAGAAATGATTAAGTGATGATTAAGTCAACTTACTCATCAGTTAAATGCAATGTTGTCAGTTCAGCAATACAGAAATAAACAAGTTCCACTATTAGCATAGAGGAGGGAATAATAAAATCTACATTGATGGGAGTGTTAACAGAGATTATGCAACTGTAGAATGATTTATGAATAGCAAGGAAAAAATAGAGAACAGAGATATTAACATATGTAACAAATATACTTATGAAAATCATCAAAAATTTGTTAGTGCTAGAACCCAAGATTTAATGCAGAGAGTTTAATAGGGTAAAAACCAGGAGGGAAATTCAAGTGAGAACAAGTAGCTTTTAACGGTTTCAAAATCAATTAAAATCCCACAGGAGAAAAGCAAAATAAGTAATACATATGGAGAAGTGACTTCTTGCCAGGCACCATGTTAGTTTGTTACCTACTAGCTGTTTATCTCCATTTATCGTATTTCTCCCTGACTTACTAAATCAGTAACTAGAAAGATAGGACCCAGCCATCTGTGTTCATCCAAGTCCAGGTTATTGTGATGCGCTCTACAGTTTGAGAATATCAAAGGCAAAGTGCAGGCAATTAGAGACAAGCCCTGGAGTAGATTTCAGTCCACTTTTTACCTCTGCTGTCATCATACTAGATAGGCTTTCATGATACCTATGTCACTAGGTCATAAAGAAAAACGGGATTTTTCACAGAAGAGGGCTTCCCCAATTTTAATGTGTATATAAATCTCCTGAGGATCTTGTTAAAATGCAGATTTCAGTGGAGTAGGTTTAGCAAGTCCCTGAGATTCTGCATATCTAACAAGGTCTTGGAGGACTCCAGTGCTGCAGTTCTGAGAGCTAGGCTTTGAGTATCAAGGTCAAAGGACACGAAAATGTCTTCTAAAGACAGAAACTGTTGTATTTGACAAGACAAATACAATGTTTTGGTGAGCCACACGGGAATTGCCAAAAACAGTACCAGAGAACTGTCATGTTTCAAAAACAGTCCAGTAGGATTGCCTTTAAAATATCCCTAATTTGGAGCACCTGGGTGGCTCAGTCAGTTAAGCATCTGCCTTCAGCTTGGGTCATGATCTCGGGGTCCGGGGATCGAGTCCCACATTGGACTCCCTGCTCAGTGGGGAGCCCTTCTCCCCCTGCTCTCGCTCTCAAATTAATTAAGTCTTTAAAAGTGCACACATTTCTGTGTCTGTAAGCTTTTTTTTCTTTTAACTCCAGTCTTTTGGCAGCAACTCAAGCTCAGCCTCTTGCCCCAGCATCCGTGGCCATGAACAGCTAACTCAAGTCTGCTTTCAGTATGTCCTCTCAAAGTTGGCCCACATCATCATTAGCACAGACTTTGTACCTTGGCACAGAGTTACTCTTATTGCATTGCCTGAGAGACTGACCAATGACTTCTGGTAGTATCTGACCACAAGCAGCTTTGAGCAATTTAATGAGGTCTAGTGGTGGCCTAATCAGTTTCCTCCAAAATCC
The DNA here is from genome assembly GCA_003697995.1 of Taxidea taxus jeffersonii. Lineage (NCBI taxonomy): Eukaryota > Metazoa > Chordata > Mammalia > Carnivora > Mustelidae > Taxidea > Taxidea taxus. The sequence continues at coordinate 81,193 of ML111584.1, forward strand.
AGGGCAACCAAAAAATTTAACAAACCAAATTAACAACAGGGTTTTGAGACTTTAGAAGACCACAGGATAACTTTTCATCAAACATGGGTCCATTGTGTTCTTTCCTGCTTTCAGAATGTCACAAATTTAACGGCCCCACTTACCACTTCGCTACAATATGCAACACAGCTTTCCACCCAAAAAAGGTGGAAAAAACACCATAATAAAAATGGTTCTATGGTACATATACTTAAATTCTGGAGGTTTTCATTGCAGATCCATGCCAGCACGCAGGTGTTTTATGATCAAGAAAACAGAATGACATTTGCTCGGTGGACTTGGGCACTCTCCCAAGTTACTTGGTTTTTTCTTTTTCATTTTATTTATTTAGTATCCCTTGGCTACTTGAACTGTAGAGGTCAATAAATTTATTTCATTAGATGCTTAGCAGAATAGTATAGCAGGGACTCTAGGTAAAGCAAAGATAGTTGAAATATAGCTCTGCCTTTAACAAAACAAAACAAAAAACAACAACAACAAGAACAACAACAAAACTGAGCTGTGAGAGGGAGCAGAGTAACTTCCAGAAACATAACAGAGTTCAATCCCATCACCTACCACCTAAACCATCTGTGTAGTTTCCTTATCACCCTCTGCCTCAATTTCCCTATCTATTTAAAAATAAGGAGATGGGGCAAAAACACAATCTTTCCTTGGTGGAATGGTGAGAATTCATCAGTTCACACTCAAAAAATGAGTAAGGAAATTCTGGCACATCGTAGGTATCAACATGTTTAAAATTATGAGATGAGACCTGAAGCTGACCTCATAAACTCAAATGTATCAAAAGCCCCTCAAAATAGTCTTATTTTGTTGAAACTAAAAAAAAAAAAAATTCTTCTTTCCCCCATTCCAAATAGGATGGTACACATATACTTTCAACAAATTATCTGGCCACATTCAGTCTTTTTTTCAATTTGTGTACCAGCTCCTAAATCCTTAAAAAAATACAAAAGCATCAAAGAGCTGGAAGGACAATTATCTGGTCTTCTCTGCCCTTGGTCCTCCCTCTTCTGTATTGTCCATCATTCTATCTTCTCCTTAATCCTTCATCTAAGCAGGGAGCAAACTGTGATGCCACTGCTTTTTGTCTCTTTAGGTGTGGAGAATCAACTACTTGATTTTAAGGTTACAGAAGAAAAACTGAAAATGTGTATTCCTTTCTTCCAACTAAGTCCTTATTTGAGAACAAAAGAATCATTCTTCTCCTTGTGGGTCACTCTACAACCTGAAATCCTGAAATCTCTATGAGCTTATCTACCCATCTGCACACTTCTCTCTCTGACCCCAGAGACCCAAACCCAGAAGCAGGGCCCCCCGTGAACCACCAAGTTCTGTCATCCCTTCTCTTACCTATGCCCCCTGTTTTCTCCTCCCCTCAACTTCCAGGAAAATTTTTTCTAGTGATGGAGAGGATGATTCTCTCCCTCTGCAAACCTTCTAAAATTTTGATTAAACTCAAATTCACTTCATTCCCCTCTGGGCTTAGAATTCTAGAAACCAAAGTCAAGAAAATGTTTTTACATGTGCCTTCCTTTCGGTCACATCTTTTCCCTGGAGGCAAGGCTCACTTGGTAACCTTGCTCCTTGAATGGGAAAAAGGAGAAGGCACAAATAGGAAGAAAGGAAGTAACAGTGAATTTCCCAAAATACCATCGAGAAAAATATAGGTGCACCAATAACTTTAATGCAAGGCAGCATGCATTTTTTTTTTTGTTTTTTAAAGATTTATTTAAGAGAGAAAGCAGGACAGAAAGAGCACAAGCATAGGGGAAGGGCAGAGGGAGAGTGAGAAGACAACTCCCCACTGAGCAGGGAGCCTGATGTGGGACTGGATCCCAAACCCTGAGATCATGACCTGAGCTGAAGACAGACACTTAACGGACTGAGCTATCCAGGCACCCAAGGCAGCATGTTCTAAGTATTCTAAGAAAAAGATGCAGAAAAAAATACAGTTTTTTAAGGGGAGAGAGGCTCCTATACAAAGGGTGGATCAGCAAAGGCTCTGAAGAAGGTAGCATTTAGTCTCCCAAGAGAGATTTGACAGACATGGGTAGAATCTCCCTATAAAGGTTTGGGCAAAACACTTAAAAATCAGTAAAATCCAATATGTTTTCATGGAAAGCAAAACATTTTTAAAACTTAGAACACTACCCTTACTTGCAAGAAGGTTCCACCTAGAATCAACCATGGTAATCACGTACAGGGATCGCCACAAATTATACCCAACTTCTAATGAACTGAGAATGTATTTATACCACTGATTTAAAAACAAAAACAAACAAACAAACAAAAAACACAAGCCTCCTAGGGACCCCTGAGTAAATCAGGCTATTGAGTGGTCTTGTAATGATCCTGAGAAAGGTTTTCTGTCTGCTGGTCTAACACATGTCCATTAATTAAAAAGAACCAGGTTCCATTTGAGATGTGGTAAGAGTTCAAAGGAGCTCTGCCATGTGAGACCATCATGTTCGATTTTTGACTTAAAGTTACAGATAAAGAACTTACAGCTCTTATTCCCACTAGCCCCCAACTGCCGAGCACAACGTCTTCCAGACACAACATAAGAGAACTGACTCATGCATAATAAATTTTTTTCATTAGGACCACTGTATCCTCCTGACCCCACAGCTCTCACAGCATGGGGGTACTGTGGCATGCTGAGCAGTGCAATTTATTTAATTCTCACAGGTGAGTTTGCTCAGTCAGTTCATGTAGACGTTCAACTTCTCTGGGCTTTTTTTACCTCTAGGTATTTATACCACTCATTTTTGCACGGTCAGAATTCAGTCTTGGTTGAAAGAAAACAGGATTATTTGTGTAACCGAATAAGCAAATGCAGTTTCTAAAAAAGATGGAAGACTTTTTCTTAACCTTGAAACCTATGTTGAAGAAAGGCATTGAAGTATTAGGTTAACATTTCAGTGTACAGTGATAGCTAGAGAAAGTAAAGGCTTAAAAAGAAGAAAAAAAAATCAGTGTTACCTCTGGGGGAGGAAAAAATGGAATTTCCCCCCAATAATAGTCTTACTCGATTTTTTCAACCTATCATTTATCTGTCATCAGTGGAACTTGAGGGATTTGCATTTTATGAGCTTTATCACTGTATCATATTTACATATCTTGAGTCCAGCCCACTAGCAAATCTCTCTGGAGATTAAGATAAAAAAAATACAAAGATTGAATCTAGGACTCTGAAGATTAACAGGAAAACTACTTTATTGGAAAATCTGTTTCTTGATGCTGAAGAAATTAGTTGATGAGCTACATTTTTGAGAGAATTTCTGCTTTGAAAATTTAACTTCAGAGGTGCCTGGGTGACACAGTCAGTTAGGCATCCAACTCTTGGTTTTAGCTCAGGTTGCGATCTCAGGGTTGTGGGATTGAGCCCTGTGCAGAGGGCTCCACACTTAATGCAAAGTCTGCTTAAGATTATCTCTCTTCTCTCTCTCTGCCCCTCCCCTTCTCTCTCTCAAATAAGTAGATCTTAAAAAAATAGAATAAAAATAAAACCTAACTTTAATTTTTTTATTTTTTAAATTTTTTTATAAGCATATAATGTATTATTAGCCCTAGGGTTACAGGTCTGTGAATCACCAGTTTTACACACTTCACAGCACTCACCATAGAACATACCCTCCCCAGTGTCCATAACCCCACCACCCTCTCCCTCCCCGCAGCCCCCCTCAGTTTGTTTTGTGACATTAAGGGTCTCTAACTTTTATTTCTTAATGACATCCATTTTGGATCTCTCAGAGTGACAAAGCTAGACTTAGAAAATTCCTCCATGTCTCTTTCTCCTTACCAGTAGAACACAGTCTTTCCAAATTACTGCAATGGTTAGGAAAATAACCATTTGACCATAAGCAAACACTGAAATCCAGTACTCCTGAGTAAGAGTTAAACAGAGGTATAGGATACACATTAATAGGATCTGCCTCAACTTTAATCCAATTGTTTGGTTCTTTGGTGGCAGGACTATGGTTGTAGAAAACATTTTTTCATCAGTGTGGTATTAGTAAGGAGCATGGGGGTGGGGTGGAGAGAGAATGCTGGCAAGCCTGGAGCCCTCAAAATATATGTTCATGGTGCAAAGGAGTACTTATATGGAGGTGGCTGATTCACAGCCAGTTAGCCAAAAAGAGTAGTTACTGAACATATACCTCATGTCTGCGATTGTGTATTTCCAAAGTCTTGGGAGGCGATGGGATCAAAGAGAATCAAATCACAGCTCTAATTCTGTGTATTAGAAGCAAAGCCTCACCTGTGTTTCTAGAGAAAACCTTGAATACCATGAAGAAGTGCATTTAATACTTAAATCTAAACCAAAAAAGCAGCAGGATGTCCTACTTCCTTAAATCCTTCTAAGTTTACCTAGATCCTGCCATCATTAAAACTACTACAGATCTGAGTAACTACTACTACTATTCCTAGTCAGGCAGCAGTCCCTCTTCTGTCTTCTCCTATGTCAACTGGGGTCATTCATTTATGCTACCAAAAATCAGAGAAAATAACTCATCAATTGCTTTTCCCAAGAAAACCAGAAATTTCAGGCATGTTTCTAACATTCTGACTAAGACCAAATAGAAAATCATCTTACCAGTAAAAACAAACAAACAAACAAACAAAATAAAGAACATTCCTTTTTCCCTTAGTGGCTTTTAAAGGGTTTCTCCCCATAGTGCTAGGATTCCTTTTAAATATGCCTCAACTTAATTTCCATTTTAAGTATCGTTATACTTTAGGCTCTAACATGTATTCCATTATTCCAAAGTTCTGTGTAAAACATTTTATAGCCCTCAATCTGACTTCACTTTATACATCACGGAGGATGACAGAAGCACAAGTGACTTGTGTGTAATGGCAGAATTTGCTGAATTCCTATGCTTTGGTCTTATCTGTTCCAAGCGTGCATGTGCCTGCACATGTCCAGCAATGCTTCAGGTTATGGGGGACACAGAAGAGCTCTAGCACTTCTCTTCACAACATGTCAGATCAAGCTAGTGCTCTAGAACTTGGATCTGTGAAGCCATTACAGAAATAGAAGTAGTAATACACATAACAAAGGAATTAGTTCAAATAAAATTGTGTGTTAATTTTTCTTAAGACTGTGGAGTCCTGGTGGTTTGTTGGTTGCTTTCTTGGTGATGTAGAAATCATCCCGCCTTGTGAATGACTACTAAAGTTCACATGGTAATTGGGATTGTTTTTTCTATCTTCATTTTCAACCCACCAAAGCAGTTTTTTATTGTCAAAGATGTAAATATTGACTACTATCGTCAGTGTACAGTTACAGCGAAGCTCTTTTCCATCCAACCCCATTACACCTGTTTCAACTTCTTAACTGTTGTAACTGCTGATGTTCACAACCTTTAAAGATTTTATTGTACTGACCCCTCCTCTAAGCAAGCTCTGTTCTTTCCCATCCCCCCCCCACCCACTCTTCTGCTTCTTTTTCTTCTCCTTCCCTCTGGGAAACAATGACTTCTTTTATAAAGTGGCTGCACTTTATTGCTCTCCTCTCTTTTCTTATCATCTGCCTTCTGTCACAGCCCAGCTGGGAATTGATTGAAGGAAAAAAGTGAGAGCTGGAATTGTTTCAAGTCATTTTCTTCCAAACCCCAGGACACCCCAGGAACTGATTCTTATACTTCTCACCTCCTTGCAACCTTCTCTCATCTCTTTCAAGCACTAGTCTAAAACCACAGAACAGCATGTGGCAGCCTGTCAAAGGAAACACGTGGCCCCAAACCCCATTATCACTATGACATTTGATGCCCTCGACAGCGAGACTAATGTATTGCCTTTGCCAACACTTGTCTAGTCAAAAAAATTATAAAATGTAATCAAGTTATCCATCTTAGTCTGTGAGCTATATATTATCTGACTTCTACTGTAATTAAATGGGATGCACACACTGAAAAAGGAGATCAGCCAGGTATCAGTGAGCCTCATGTTCAAATCTGCTTAGGGCTCCTCAGATGAACATTTGCCTTTTTCCATCTTCAGTATAAGAAGTAAATTGGTTATGATGAAAGGGAAGTACAGGGGTTATACCCAAGAATTCTAAGCATGGAGGAGCAAAGATGAGACTGTATCAGATGGGCTATCATCTTTAACCTGCCTTCATTTGCAGCACAGAGAAGCTAGTAACTCCCAATGCCAAGAATCAGTACTTTGAATATAAACTAAAAGGGATCTTTCTATTAATCATATTACTACTAATATCAAGACTCCAAAACACAGGTATGGGGAACATGCATATGTCCATATAGTGGGAGTAAATTGGAGTAACTATTGGAGCCATGAAAGCCAAGAACCCAAAAGCATGAATATAAAACCATGGTAGAGTTCATCAAGGGTCTGTAGGCCTTCAAAGGTGGATAAGCTTTGGATATTTCTATTAACTACAGAGCACAAACAAAAAAAAAGTGAGGTTAGCATTATTATGAAAGAAACCAAGTAAAGATGCATGTTATCGAATTATATTTGTATTTTTGTCTATCATCTCTTTTTTATTCCCTAGCTCTAAGGGGAAAGCTGTCAAAATTCATTATAGGCTTGAGCTCGGCTTTGTTGTAGGAAGTGAGCGGTTTAACTGTGGGTATTGCTTGATGGCAAACTTTTACTGGGTTTTTAAACTTCAGCTGTCACTTCAGTTGTCACTCTGCCTTTGTAAGGAATGAACAAGACTACTAGCGCTTTCCCAGTTTTATAATTTGGATGGATTAGAAACACAGTTACTGTCCAGCATTTTCAGAAGGAAGAAAAATAAGGTGATGAATGCTAAACACTGAGAAGTCTCTACATGTAGAGGCAGGAATTGTAAAACCATTTACTTTTTGGGCATTGCAATTTTTTCCATACACCAGGAAAAAAAATAAAAACAACATACTACCTATTAGCATTGTTTACTATACTTCTCTAGTTTATAAATAGCCTAGTAGTAAAAGATCTCATAAATTTCATTGCAGTAATAAGGCTGAGTTGAAGTTTCACACTTTCATGGAACTCCCTAGTGTCCCCTGGTAATTCTTCATCTTCTCATTACTTCAAAATTTTGAGTTCATGGATTGTTACTAATTTGCCTCAGTGTACTGACCATTCCTGCTTTTTGTTTGTTTGATGGTTGGGTGGGTGGGTGTGTGGGTGGGTGGCTGGTTTGGGTTTAAGAAACAAAGCTTCATGAATTTCAGATGGTCTACTGGTCTGTTGGTCTGTTTAGCAAAGGACTATTTCCCCACTGCCCTGGCAGCAAGGGGCAGTTATGTGACAGAATTTGGGTTATTGGGAAATGGGCAGAAATGATGACTGCAATTTCCCAATCACATTATTAGAAATCCCCACCTCTCTTTCCTATTTCTATTGCATTGAATGCAGATATGTTGCTAGGGAGATAGCTTTTCACTTGTTCATGTAGCAGGAGAAACACCTTGAAAAATACTCCAACAATCTCAGGAAACCTAGTCCTTGTTTTTGGCTTTCTTGTTACAGCAATTCAGCTTATATCCAATCTATTACATTTGTTTTACTTTTTCTTAAAATGCTTTATTATTTTGTTTAATATCTACATAAATATTTAAAGTCCCAGTGAGTGAATTCCAAAATTCACAAAAGTGCTGATACAATAAAAAAAATTTTTTTAATCAAATAACAACCACCTAGGAAATTTATCGTGATAACTAGGAATTCTCAACTCCCCAAAGCTTAAATTTCTTTACTTACAAAATGTCCCAGAATACTCAACTGTGAAATACATGATTTCACTTGACTAATTGGTACCCCTCAAAATTATCAAGGGAGATTTTTCAAAACACACGTTCAGTAAACTTTCTCAGATATATTGATAGGAATCTGCAAGAGGGGACTACATTAGTGATTCTGATACATACCAGAGTAAATTTTTACAAATCCTGTGCCTTGCCTAAGAAAAATGCTCCTGCTAATTAAGTTAATGGATTATGTTCATCCTTGCAAATGCCTTTTTGATAATGCTGTGGCCAAAAACAATTGTTTTTAAATTGTCACTGAGGAGTCTGGGTGCGTCTATAAGACAGAGCAATCAGTGGTAGCAATACCACAGGGGAAATGTACGCAAAAACAAGAAACAAGGGGAACTTTATCCTCAGAAGGTGCTTTCCAGGCTTGGGAGACAAAATAGGCAAACATAGCTATAACTGACCATTAGAAATCCTTTCACTGACATTCAAACACCAGTCTCCCTATTATTAGCCTGTGTCTTTCCAATGTAGCTCATACCATTTTTAAGGCTCAAATACATGAGAGGCACCATTGCTCAATGGTCAGGTAAAAAGGGCCAAAACAGCAAACAAATATGAACTATATAGGAATGTAGTCTCTCGTACAGTTATAATCTAGTATAATTTTATCAAAAAGAAGTGCTTGAATACTATCATACTCAAGATGATAAAGACACAAGGTAAAATTCTGTCAAGTACATAATAAACTTATTATTTCTTTCTTATTCCTGGGAACATAATTCTTTTCATCTGCCAAAGAATAAGAACCCATCTACTTCTCCATAAAACATGAACATTTGGCAAGATATAAAGTAATTTAAAGATTGCATTAAGGAGATTGAAGACTTCTACTCAGATGATGGAGAACCCAAAAGTGTATTTATGCAAGCTTCAAAATCAAGGAAATTGCTGGTACATGAGATTATGTTTACACATAGAGCATCCAAATTGGAATTCATCTTGAGAAGAATTCTTCTTACAGAATAAAGTCAACCCAGAGTCAATGAGAGATAAAATATAGAAGAGGACAAATTTTCCCAAGTAAAATAAAAGATTGAAAAATCATAGATAACCTCAAGGAAGACATTCAATTTTACAAAACCGATGCATGAAAAAGAAAAAAAAAAATCACACTAACCAATTTGTCAGTTTTTCATCAGAGAGCCTGGCACCAAGTACATTTGAACATTAGTTTCCTCCTCCTCCTACCCATCCTCTCTCTCCTTAAACTTTAGTTCCTAGTTCCTAGTACTGCCTCCTTTGGTTTTTTGCTTGATGAAGATAAAAGAAGCCTTTTGTGAGCCCTACACATAGTAATTCATCACAAGATTACTTCATTACCAGGTTCCCTCACATTGTCTTCCTATAGAACTTACCACAAACACATCTCTTATTCCTGCAGTTAATGCTCCCATGCATATACTAGATTCCACTTCTTTTCCCATTTTCCAGGAGGTCTCTTTCCCACTAGTGTCCTCCCTCACGGATCTACAGTATTTTCTCTTCCATGTATTTCCTTCCCCATCTCCTTTTATTTAAGCCTCTCCTTTCCAAGAACTCTATGGTTTCTTCCTCATCCTATTTATATCCTTCCATTCAATGTCAGACTCATTACATACTGGTTCCCTTCACAATGCTTCTAAATATTTCTACTTCTTTGAAGTTCATTTGCTGAACAGATATTTATAAAACTATTACCCCTGGGGCACTTGGCTGGCTCCGTTGATTGAGCATCCAACTGTTGGTTTCAGCTCAGGTCATGATCTAAGGGTCATGGGATCCAATGTTCAGTCTCCACACTCAGTGGGGAGACTGTTTTAAGTTTCTCTCCTTCTGCACCTCCACTCCACTAGCATTCTCTTTCTCTCTAAGATAAGTCTTAAAAAATAAATCAAACAATTATCTTAAATTCAACAACAATCTTTCATAGTCTAACTTTTCATAGTCTATTTAACTTTTCTATAGCATTTAGCTCAAGTCTAACACTTGAATCCTTTGAGTTTTAAGGCTTTTTTTTAGTGTTTCAGTTTTCTTTGCAAGGATGTAAATTAAATGAATACACTTAAAGTACTTAGAACAGTACACAAATATAGAAACTGCTTGTTATGTTTTTATTTCTTCAGTTCTAATGTCTGAAGCATCCTGTTTTCCGGGTCAAGATCCTAAGATACCGTCCTTCTGTCCATCTTAGCATTCAAATGGCAACGTATTCCTTTTCCTAATCCTCAGGGCATATCATTTCCAAATGCATCTCTCATCTTCCCCTCTTCTGCCTGCAGACCGTATTTTCGATTGCCCACCAGAGACTTTCACGTCTGTGTGACGTCAGCTATGGAAACACATCATATGCCAAACGGAAATCCTCTTTGCCCCCAAACCAGCTGTTATTAATCATACAGATCCGAAGTCTTTTTTTGTATTTTTCTTGTTATCTATACTCATTCAGTGTGTAACCTATGTCTACTGACTCTTATTTCCACATACCTAGGAGTTGTTCCTTTTTCTCCATTTCTATAGTTCAAATCTAAATCAGACCTTACCTTCCTTGGAGCAATAGTCACATTGTTCTTTTCAACTCTTACTCCCGTCCCTCCAAGCCCTTCAATATATATTACTATTAAACCATTATTTCTCAAGCATGTCTGTCATGGTCATTCTTGCTAGAAACCATGATTCAGTCTCTACTTTGTATTTCATGTTTTCCATTTGCAGGACTCTGTACCTCTACATTTCCTCTTATTATACCATGGTCTGCTTCCTGTGCCCTACCCACAATTGCCTTCTTTCTTCTTTCCTTATCCAGTTTTACACAACACCACACTGTGTTATCCCTTTCACATCTATTCACTCTTTCTCTCCTGCCTTCTAGTAAATTCTATTCAAGACTCTGTTTTTTCAAGTTTTTACTCAAGACTCCCAGTTTTTTCATAAAGTTTTCCCAACTCCCACAGTATTTTGTTTTCTTCGAATCTCCCAGCACTTGTTCAAGGAAACACTGGGCAATTCTGCACAGGTTTTAGCTTCCCTGATGCACTGGACATCCCATCCTCAGCAATTTATCACTTTGTGTTAAGTACTGATCTTGCTTTATGGGCTTGTCTAAAACACAGTAACCAGGGGTGCCTGGGTGGCCCAGAGGGTTAAAGCCTCTGCCTTCTGCTCAGGTCATGATCTCAGAGTCCTGGGAACGAGCCCCACATTGGGCTCTCTGCTCAGCAGGGAACCTGCTTCCTCCTCTCTTTCTGCCTGCCTCTCTGTCTACTTGTGATGTCTGTCAAATAAATAAATCTTTTAAAAATAAATAAATAAAACACAAACCAAAGTGAAAAAATGATTAAATAATAGCATATCACATGTGAGAGAGGACTTATTAAGGAGGAATAGGAGATTGTTTATGGATATGTTCAGTTTTTAGTGATTCAACAAACTGCACGTTAATGTGTGAGTTCCTTTTTATTTATTTATTTATTTTAAGGAGGGAGAGGAGCAGAAGATGAGAGAGAGAATCTTAAACAGGCTCCATGCCCAGTACAGAGCCCAATTCACGGCTTGATCTCACGGTAGTGAGATCATGACCTGAGCCAAAAATCAAGTGTTGAATGCTTAACTGACTGAGCCACCCAAGTGCCCCACCTTTCTGTATTTTGACCAAAAGTTAAAAATAAAAATAAAGAGATTAGGAAAAATTACCCAAAACACATGCAGAAAATTTATCTATGTCTTAGTATTATCTAGACTCAGTCCTGGAAGTAAAATGTGGGAAAATAAGAATCATTTAGACAAAAGGAATGCTGGGAATAGAGTATAAGAACTTTACCAGTGTCTGCCTGGAACTTACCTGGTCAGCAGAGACACTGATTACTACTTCCATCTATCCTTGTGTGGGGAAGCATAATTCCTTCAAGCTCTATCTCAACTTAAAAAGAGATGGCCCTTAAATCCATCCACTTTCCTTTGCTCTGGCTGATTCTATGTGTGCCAAAGCCATCTATTACTAACAAATTGGGTTTCCCACATATATTGATGTCAAAAAGTGACATGCTGAGAAGACACTGGGTATCCATTATAGATTGCACTAGATGGATCTTCCTTTATAAATAAGCTGGGTTCTAGTTTACAAATCCATCTCCTCAAAGTCTGATTACTGTGAATCCATTCATCAACATGTGAACTTAAGAGTTCTGTTAACTAAGGGAAGAAAAATAAAAAAGAGGGAAGACAACATAGCAATACAGAAATCATGTAATTATCTGCCTACTTCAAGTTCTCTTAGCAATACTAGAATAGGAAGTAGAAACCCAGATATCTGTACAGATATTCACACTTAAATTTTATTATTAAATTATTAAGTTGAAATGGGCACCAGCTAAGGACTAATCTTGATCTGACTAATCTTGGTCTGACAGACTATGAAATCCTGGCACTCAACTTCTTGAAAACCCACTAATTTTCCCCATGAACCACACATGTTTCCTTATCATCTTACCAGGAAATATATTCAATCGATCCAGTGAGGGAAGAGAATGCTCTAATCGGAACTCTGACTCTAATGATACTTTATTTCTAAATGTACTTATCAACTCCTCTTTCACTTTTTCTTTGGGGGGGGGTGGGTAATCAAATTATGAAAGACCATATCTATAATCTATTTTGGAACTGTCACAAGTAATTGACTAGGAAAGTATCCACCCCATTCCCTTCCCACCCATTTTTATCTTATCTTTCTATTCACATTATTGCCCCTATTTTTCATGTAAAAGAAAAGAATAAGCTTGTGAAAAAAGAAAGTAAGTGTAGCATGTATTCAAGCCGATCAAGCAAAACCTTCTTAAAGACTGGGGACTTTTCCTGGCAGTTAACAAAGAGCTTCTGAAGGGTTCAAAGTAAAGTAGGAGCAGCATGTTTAGGGTTGTGCCTTCAACAAATTCAGCTATCATGTGGAACAAGAATTTGAAGTAAAGATAACTGCAAAGCAAAGAAGACTGTAATAGCACACAAGACTTGAGACCCTAAGATAAACAACTAATAGTAGAAATTACTAATACACAAGGAAAACTAGAAAAAACACTGAAGGATAAAAGTCAGCAGTCCTGATTGACTGTAAGAAAAAGGCAGTTTTTCAAGCTTGCATTCTAAGTTTTGTACTTGATTCCTGAAGTACAGTAAGAGAGAACGCAGGAGAAGTCAATGTAGGAGGGGAGATAAGGAGTTCAGTCTGCAAATGATAACTTGGGGGTCAAAAGTATATTCTGGTGGAGATTGCCAAAAAGCAATTGAGTCTATTATTGTGAGGCTAGGAGGTAAGGTCTGAATGGGGCTTAGGAGTTTGCAAATAAAAGCTAATGATAGAATGAATGAAGTTAGGTAAAATTAGTGTGAAATGCAAATAAAAAGGCAAAAGAACCAAGACCCAAAATGAAGGGACAGACCAAGAAACAGGAGCCCACCTGGGATATAGTTCGGAATTGCTAAGGTCCATCCTGCCACCACATGGGCAATATGTGTAAGACCAATTCAGGGACCATATAGAGTAACCACATAATTCATGATCTAAAAAAGACAATTTCATCCAAGAACAAATGCTTAACAGGCTTCCAGGAAAACTATATAGATCTGAACTATTCTAGACAAACCAGAACCTATGGTCACTTGCCAAGAAATATAGGTAAGTAGACTCATCAATTGAATATCTGGACACACACTTTAAGGTGATCTAGTCAATTATCAATTTTGATAAACTGAATTAGAGTAGGGTTTCTCCCTTAAAATTCAGGGGAATTTCAGAGGAACATTGTGAAAATAAAATTCTGTTATCCAGGGTCCTCTCACGTGAAGCAATAGTGCCCACAAGGTTAGGACTAGAGGATGAAAAGGAAACCACTGGATTCACAGGAAGCCTTTGGTATTGCCAATTTAGGGATTTCTGATAATTGAATGTTAACATAATTTTCATGCTTGGACAAAATATGCATGACATATAATCATTACAAATATTAACAAATTTTCCTAGAGTGTAACCTACCAAATCAATCAAATTATTCATAAAATTCCTTAACTGTGTCTTATGGGTTAAGACTTTTAAGGCAAAGATAGCACATGGATTAAAATCATTTGAGAGCTTCTGTTAACAATATAAGTGACCAAGAGTGTGAATCATAATACAGAAGCTTGGCAACTGCTTCCACTGGTTTAAGTCTTTAAAGTTCTAGTCTTTGGTTTTCCTGTTGTAGCATGTTACATAAGACCTACCTATTATTATCATCTAGCTCTTATTTGTATTCTGATGTTAGGTTATAGCTATGAGGCAAATACAACTGAGGGCAGAATGTTCTAATGACTGCCCTGGTTAGATCTCTCTCAAGGCATCTGTATGCCAGGGAGGATCATAGCAGCCTGGGCAGGCAGCAATGAGAATGCACATAAAGGAGCAAAACACCAGAGAAGTCTCAGCAAGTCTAGTTTCAGAATCAGATACTACACTTAGAGCTAAGTAACGTTGGATGGGTCATATAAGCTCTCCGGCCATCAGTTATCTTCTTGACAATGGCAGTGTTCCATAGTATCAGACAATGCACTGCTGAGGTAAAATGGATTTCATGTGCAATACTTGAGAGCAGTTTCAGTGTAATGGGGTACAGGGGGAAGCAAACTGTATAAAGAATTTATTAAATAAAGACATGGAGTAAACAGCAACTTTGAGAGTTGGCAGCAAATGAAAACAGGACATAAGCTGCAGGAAGCCACAGAGACAAGAGAAGGCTTTTCAGAGATTAAAGAGAAGCCCTTCCCTTAAACGTGCCTGATGGCTTCTCAGAGCCTTCCTTCTTCATTCTGGCACACAGTTCTCTCTACCAGCTCTTATCAGTCTATTAAGCCACCATATCACTACTTCCCCCAGCATTAGTCTTAAACCCCCTAAAATGACATCTTACTTACACTGTCTTTTGTCCCATCATGAACTTCTAACATTTTTGAAAGCCCTTTTCCCATCTGGAATGCCTTTTTTGTCCTGACACTTAGAACTTGGATCGATTCTAGCATTTCTTCAGGATACTCTAATTTAGGTCTTACACAATGCTGTTTCTGACACAGTCTAGAAGAAGCATTCACTGAATGCTGGGTGTGATAAAGATGATATTGATAAAAATTCTAAACAACTCAACCAGTCTACTTAGGGTTGCTGGGGGGAGGGGGGTAGGGAGAGGGTAGTTGGGTTATGGACATTGGGGAAGGTATGTGCTATGGTGAGTGCTGTGAAGTGTGTAAACCTGGTGATTCACAGACCTGTACCCCTGGGGCTAATAATACATTATATGTTAATTAAAAAATAAAAAATTTTTAACAAAGAACTCAACCAGTCTAACCACAATAGTGTGTATGCAAATATATATATATATGCATATATATACATACATACATATATACATGCAGTATTATAAAATGGCTAGACAGCATATGTTTTGTTTCATAAATTTCTCCAAAGTTGACATACAAATGGCCAACAGACACATGAAAATGCTCAACATCACTTGGCATCAGAGAAATACAAATCAAAACCAGAGTGTGGTACCACCTGACACCAAACAGAATGGCTAAAATTAACAAGTCAGGAAATGACAGATGTTGGCAAGGATACAGAGAAAGGGGAACCCTCCTACACTGTTGGTGGGAATCCAAGTTGGTACAGCCACTCTGGAAAACAGTATGGAGGTTCCTCAAAAAGTTGAAAATAAAGCTACCTTATGACCCGGCAATTACACTCCTAGGGATCTACCCCTAAGATATAAATATAGTGATCTGAAGGGACTCCTGCACCCCAATGTTCAGAACAGCAATGTCCACACTAGCCAAACTATGGAAAGAGCCCCAATGTCCACCAATAGATGAATGGATAAAGAAGATATGTATATATACAATGGAATATTATGCAGCTGCCAGAAGGAAGGAAAAAAAGAAAGAGGAGAAAGAAAGAAATCTTGCCATTTGCAACAACGTGGATGGAACTAGAGAGTATTAGGCTAAGCAAAATAAGTCAATCAGAGAAAGACAATTATCATATGATCTCACTCATATTTGGAATTTAAGAGACAAAATGGAGGATCATACGGCAAGAGTGGGGAAAAAGAAAATCAGAGAGGGAGAAAAACCATTAGAGACTCTTAATTGTAGGAAGCAAACTGAGGGTTCATAGCGGTGAAGGAGGTGGGGGATGGGGAAACTGGATGATGGACATTAAGGAAGGCACATGATGTAATGAGCACTCAGGATTATTTAAGACTGATGAATCACTGACCTCTACCTCTTAAACTAGTAATGTATGTTTTTTTTAAAAAAATAGAGTCTTAAAATGGGCTGAAGTTCCCGGGGGTTATAGAAAAATGCAAGGAAAATGAAGATGGGTCTGACTTAACTTTAAAGACTCACTCATCATCATAAGAGCACTAAATGTGAAATTTTAAGTCCAACCCAGTTAAATGAAAAATTTTAAAGATTTGATAATGTCCTTATTAGAACATCTTCTCTAGTAGCATAGGATTCAGACCTCTTCTTTCACTATTAAATCCACATTGCAAAGATTATCCAGCATAAATGGATAAACTTGGCTCAGACTATCCCTTATAGAAAAAGAATAAGAAATCTAATTGTACATATGTCACATTTTATAATTCTTTCTATACATATGTGTGTATATTTATGCATATATATATACATATGCATATAATCCATCCATCCATATAAGAGAAATAAAATTTAATATCATATGGCAGATGAAGTCCCAAAACAGGAAAAAAATGGCATAGGGTAAAATAATGTGAATTTTTAAAAATTGCCAGACAAGGCCTTTTGTCAATCTACGTGAAATTATCCCACACATTACCTAAGAGGCAAATTCTCAAAAGCTTAGTATTGACCAATCAATAAAAAGCCTCTATAACTTCAAGACAAAATTTAATTCCTGAACTCTTTTACATTTTTCCTCCTCAATAAGCAGTATTTTAAATCGTCCTGAATGATTTAACATATTTGACTACACCAGACTCTTTCCCAAGCATAAAATTGTAAAACATCGGAGAAGTAGGAGGCTGAGACGACATCAGCCAGCAGGAGATCAGCTAGATAGCCTATCAAACCATTCCGAACACCTACAAATCCAACAGGAGATCGAAGAGAAGAAAAACAACAATTCTAGGAACAGAAAATCGACCACTTTCTGAAAGGTAGGACCAGCGGAGAAGTGAATCCAACGCGACGGGAAGATAGACCCCAGGGGG
>RCUC01167884.1:0-38304 GCA_003697995.1 Taxidea taxus jeffersonii
ACATGGGGTTTAATCCCAGGACCTTAAGATTATGACCTTAACTGAAGACAGACACTTAACTAACTGAGCCATTCAGGCACCCCTCCATTTTTGTTTTTGTTAAATGTAAACAGTAATCATTTTCCCCCTAATACAATGACACGAGATGATCATTTGATGTATTGCCCAAATCGATGCAGTGTTGTGAAGTTTCAGTCAAATCAAAATATATAAGTGTCCTTCTACTGGTATACAAAATCTTTTTTATCCTTATTTTATTAAAAAGAGTTTTCTAGAAATTATATAAACACATTGAATTCTTAATTTTGCCTTTGTATTCACTCATTTATACAATTTGAAATTGAACACTTTTCTATGATTAACACTGTTTAATTATATGTATAAGAATGTTTTCATAAAAAATTCCTAAAAATGACAGCTAAATTCTATTTAAAGGAAGTGAGTTTTAATACGTTATTTGCAAATTGTTCCACATATCCCAATAATACATAAATTTGTATACTTACTAAAAATATTTGTATTTTCACTAATAGAAATAAATATAAATAAATAAATAAAAATAATTTGATTAGGATATTTCACTTTCACGAGGGGACTTTGAGCAAATTCTAAGTATGCCATGGATATAAGAAGAGCAATTTTAAAAATATATGAACTGTACAGAGTGGATATTAAAAAAACAATAAAATAAGAACAAATCAATAGGATCTACTTGATTAAAAATAAGGATTCTAAAAATGATTGGGCATATCCCAGTTATCTGTAAAAGATGGGACAACATTGTTGGGACAGAGAATGTATTTAAGCCTATTACATAAATTAAGTCAGATCATATGAGGAAGTGACTATTTGATGTATGTCTTGAAAAAGATTACTATTTGACTATTAATGCTATTATTAAAATTTTTAAAAAGAAAACAAAAAAGAGAAAAGAAATGTCATAGAAGTTAAGCAATGTGCTCTAGAGGATCAGGGCTCTTAGATTACAAAGATAGAAATAGTGATTACAGTGGGGGAGGGGAGTAGGAAAATACCCTTAACACTGCTCTGCATGTTGATATCAAACTATGTGGTTATTCACTGATAAGGGCTATAAATCTGACCAGTGATACACTAGCAGATTCAGAATATATGATATTAATAATGGAGATACAGAGAATAGAAATGTTAAAATGTTTTCTATATGTAACATCTAGTTATTTATGTATGTGTGTGCATAGTGCATACTATTATATATAAAATATATTCTTTGTAGACTATGCATACTGTAATATTCATTATACATTCATACATAAACACACATAAAATATAATAAATGGAGAAAATGATGGCTAAGAAGAAACATTATTGAGAAAAAGACTATAGAGTCTTAGAAGAGGAATTTGAATTTATATATGAACAAAGGATGAGCCAACAGTTTTGTACAGGGATTGGAAAATAGATTATATACCAGTCTTAAATACAGAGACTACTTGAAATTTTCAAAGGATAGACAGTATAATATGGAGGGTGGTAACAAAACTGCTTGGAAGCCTGAAGGAGTAAAAGTGACCTGTGGAGTTCCTCTAGATGTTGAGTAACTGAGGGAGCCACCATCACTCCTAACCTAGAAGGATAAGCAGCGGAAGGGGAGAAGTCTAATCCCCACAATTCCACTCCAACCATTGGTCCAACTGGAGAGCAGCTGCTGTTAAGGAGTAACCTTGGACTCTCCATGAAGCTTCTGAAGACACTGGTGATGCTACTGCTGCTGTTACCATTACTGTCACTGAGATTCAGTTCAGAGCCCACAATGCCACACACACTGATGATCTTCTATTTAAAAGGAGGCTGAAACTATTATCCATTGTATGATTTCAATTCTATGAAATTCCTTATTAAGCAAACTTGACTCATGAAGGTAAAAACATATAGTGGTTGCCTAAAGCAATGACTAGGAGGGTGCACAATGGAGACCAGCATTTTAATAATACTCAATATATATTTATCTGGATTATAATAATATTGGTATTTGATGTTATAAAAATGTATTATGCTCTATGCTTAAGACCCTTATATGTGGATTATATACACTATATTTTAATTTAAAAATCATTAACAGTAGTGCCAATTCAATTTACAATATTGGATAATTTTTGGAAGAGGTCATTGGAGGCTTTCCACTTGCTTTCCTTGCATTGGATGCTGCCCCCAGGACACATCCTTGAGACAGTTGTGTGATGCTGAGACTATCTGGACAGTGTATGTGACTGAACCCAGTTAAGTCATCTATATATACTTTGAAGATCTGGCAGGCCAGTGTGGAAAACTACTCATCTTGCAGCTGCCCGAGACAAACCTTATAAGTAAGTTCCCTTGCTTATTAAATGTGCTACTGCCTAGCTGCAGTGGTCTGTTTCAGTCTCTCCTTGCCCTCTGCATATGGGGACCTGTTTCTGATTATACCTGGGAAACTCCCAAGGTTGTGAAGCAAGAACAATGCTTTAACATAGTCTACTCTGAAAGGCCTCTCAACTGTTAAAATAAGTATAGAGCATTTTGTTAAAATAATATGGCATATCTAAATATAAAGAACATTAAATTCAGGCAGGAATTTGAAAAAGAAATTTTACATAAACTTCTAGGAAATAGGCAATTACTAAATGTGCATGTGTACACAAACCATTATTGTTGAATTTTAAACTCCTGTTTGATTCATCTAAAAAAAATATTTACCAGTGTACCATAGTTTAATTGGAAACACTTTAAAATATTTCTTAGTGGAACATAAATAAATAGTTAATGACATCTTGGATTCCATGAAAAAAAGGAAGGGTGGCTTGAGAGGATTTATCTCTCTTTTATGTAAAAATGAAAAATCCTGTAGTGTTATAATAGCTCCATTTTGTTGGTTTATCTTTTTTCTATTTCCCTACCCTGTCTCTTCCTCTTCATGTGTGAAATAACTCAAAACAGTCTATGGATTATTTACAGTAATATCAGGGATAAAGGACACACATATTTCCTTTAAGGACACCAGCTGGAAGCAGCTTAGACTTCTGCTCATCGTCCAGAAACTACTTGCCTGACTTTTAGGTGCATTCACCAAAGTGAGGGGAGGCTGGTAAATGTCAATTTTTGTTTGCCAAGTTTCCTGCAAAATATAGGGATACATATTAAGATGACAGAGGAAAGTGAAAACTATAAGTGTCTGTCACTTTAACTCTGAAGTATCCATGTACACTCCCAAAGAGAGAATACCCCTAATTCTGACCTGATTACCTCTTTTAGCTCCCTTTCCATGATCTCTGCTTAAGGGCAGTGCTTCTGGCAGGGACTGTTTATCGTCTGATACTCCATGGACTAAAGTGTTTAGAAGAATTCAGAATAACCACTTTACATGATACTTTTTCTCTCTTAATGTACCCATGCTGGAATTTTTTCCCCCACTGGTTCACTGCTATAGTACATTCTAAAATGGAAATATTATTTTGTCTATATTCTTTCACTTCCATTCAAATGGGTATAATCCATGGTTACTAATTGCCAGAGATGGACTTTGAAAAGGAAGAATTTATCATTTACTTGAACAATAACACATTCCTATTTTATATGCCTTAAATATGGTCTTAAACATAAGTAGCTGCATTGAAATATAAATGATTTATTTTGAAGTAAGTCAATAAAAATAATATCAAATACCAAATGTAATATTTTTGAATCTTGAGAAAGCAAGGAATGCATCAGAATAAGAAGAGTCAGCATAAATGATAGGTGAAGAAGAGTAGTAAGTTGGAACTGTAGGCAGGAATTTCCTATTGGTTAGATGAGTAAAGATTTTGTTATATTAAAATTAACCACCACTAAGACCTCTCAATCAATTATTTTTTGATAAACGGATTATCCATGGCTACCTATATTCTTTAGCATATCCTGTTTTTAGGTATTGCATTTTAAAGCTTCTAAGAACATAAATATCATTTTAATTGATCCATTATACTTAGTGTTTGCTTTTTAAAATCCTGAAGAAAATAATTGTTTTGGATTATATTAACAAGATATACTGTGATAATGTAGGATTTTGGGGGGGGGATGAGCTGATAAGAAATTTTTTCTGCTGAAAGGAGGCTGTTCATAACTTTAAATTATTAGTTTTAGGAGTGATAAAAATTGTGGTATTTCCTTAATGGCTTCCTTGACTTCACTTCTGAAATATTTATCAGTCTCAAGTATATTACACTTTATGTTGAAAAATAACTATTAATACTGTCTGATGGAAAAGACTTATCAACTGATTATAGATCATCACTTCAGAGTTGGAGTCATAAAATATAAGTATCAATATTTATATTACAATATACTAATGTCTTTCAATTTGTTATTCAATTAAATATGCTTTATTGATTTCCTGTTATGTGCCTACGTTGTGCCTGGTAAGAGTATGCAAGACTCTGTGGAACTGTAACAAGTTTACATATGCCAAAGCAAATCTAAAGTCGCATAAATTCAATAAGACTTTATTTTTGAAAAATATAAATATATATGTATATATTTAAGATATACAATATGATGCCTGACATACATACACAAGCAAAAATAGTACTACAGTCAAGCTATTTATCGTGTGTGTGTGTGTGTGTGTGTGTGTGTGTGTGTGGTAAGAGCACCTGAAATTTGCATCTTTGAACATTTCCAGGACTCAATACAGTATTATTAACTATAGTCATCATGGTGTACATTAGATGTGTAAACTTATTTATTTTGGATAACTGCAGCTTTGTGCATTTGACCAACATCTCCTCATTTGCTCCACTTTCCCATTCCTGGTAATGACCATTCTACTCTGATATTTGCCATTTTAAATTCCACTGTAAGTGAGATCATGCAATATTTTCTTTTTGTGTCTGTTTTATTTTACTTAGGAGGATAATATCCTCCATTATCATTTATGTTGGAGCAATAGCAGTGTATCCCTTTTTTAGGCTGAATAATTTTCCATTATCTATATACCATAATTTCTTTTTTTAATATACCATCATTTCTTGATCCTTTTATCCATTAACATACACTTACATTGTCTCTATTGCTTGGCTATTATGAACAAATCTCTAATGGTCTTTGGAGTACCAGTTTGTCTTCGAAGTATTAATTTTATTTTCTTTGGCCATATACCCAGAAAAGGGATTCCTAGAACATATGCTGGTTCTATTTTTAATTTTTAAAGAAAACTTGATACCACTATACATAATGGCTATAACATTTTACATTCCCATTTACTAGGATTTACTTTTCTCCACATTCTTGCCAACACTTGCTATTCTTGTCTTTTGATTATACATAACCAACATAACAGGGCAACATGTTATCATTTTGTTATGGAGATTTGCATTTCCCTGATGTTTAGTGATAATTGAGTACCTTTTCATATACCTGCTGGGTACTGGTGTTGGAAAAACACTATTTTGAGTCCTTTGCCCATTTTTAAAATTTTATTGCTGTAGAGTTATACAAGTTATATACTTTATATCCTTTTATGCTTTGGCAATAACTACCTTATCAGATATACACTTTGCAAACATTTTCTCCCATTCTGTAGGCTTGGTTTTTCATTTTATTGTTTTCTTTGATATGCAAGAAGTTTTTAGTTTGATATTAGTCCTATTTGTTTACTTTTGTTTTTGTTGCCTATGAATTTGGTGTCATATTCAAAAAGTCATTGTAAAATCCAATGTCAAGGTGTTGCTGTTTTCTTTTAGAAGTTTTATGGTTTCAGGTTTTATGTGTAAGTGTTTAATTCATTTTGAGTTGATTTTTGCACATGAAATCTGACAATGGTCCAATTTTACTCTTTTGCATATAGATATCCAGTTTTCCCAGCACCATTTGTTGAAATGACTATATGTTCCCCATTGTGTATTCTTACTGTCCTCATAAAAAAAAAAAAAAAGACTGTGCATACTTGGATTTACTTCTAGGCTCTCAATTCTGTTCCATTGGTAAATATGTCTATTTTTATGCCAGTATCATACTGTTTGATTACTATAGCTTCATATGATAGCTTGAAATCAGAAATTATGTTGATTCCAATTCTGTTCTTTTTCAAGCTTGCTTTGGCTACTTGGGATGTTCTGTCGTTCCATATCAATTTCAGGATTTTTTAAAAATTTCTTTGAAAACTATCATTGATATTTGGAGAGGGACTGCATTGAATCTGTATATTGCATGGGTGGTATAGACATTTTAACAACAGTAATTCTTTTAATCCATGAACATGGGATATAGTTCTATTTACTTTTGTGTCCCTCAATTTCTTTTATCAATGGTTTTTAGTTTTCAGTGCTTAAATTTTTCATCTGTTTTTCTTCTTTGTTAAATTTATCCCTAAGTATTTTATTATTTTTGATACAATGTAAATAGGAATTTTTTTCTTGATTTCCTTTTCAGATTATTGGTAAGAGAAATGCAACTCATTTTTGTATGTTTATTTTGTATCCTGAAACTTAACTGAATTTGTTTCTTAGTTCTAATACTTTGTGGGGACTCTTCAGAGTTTTGTACATATAATACCATGACATCCACAAATCGAGACAATTTTAGTTTTTCCTTTGGATGACCTCTAGATTTGTCTAGAATTTCTAGTACTATGTTGAATAAAATTGGTGAAAGTCAATACCCTGCCTTGTAGAATGAAAGATAAAAACCTCATGGTTGTCTTAATAGATGCAGGAAAACACATTTGACAGAAGCATACTCATTTATAATTAAAACTCTCAACAAAATAAGCACAATAGAAAATGTCCTCATCACAATAAAGTTATTTTAAGTAAAGCCTACAATGAGCATCATAATTAAAGATGAAAATATTTCCTCTAATATCTGGAACAAAAAATGTATTAAATGTACAATATTCAAAGCATAGTTTAGATCTATGGAGAGTATAAATAAGGACAAGATGTAATTATTTATAATAAATGTGGAAAATACTCATTTTTCTGTATGGAAATAAAATTTTAGGGATGTAATATTGGGGAAAATAAAATACTTTATTATTGTCAATAAACCCATTCCTTCTAAATATTTTACCACACTTTCATTTCCTATAATAAGTAAGGTAACAACAGTGCTAAAGTAACAAATCTTCCAAATCTTAATGCAAATACATTAATTAAGTAAGTAAGCTATTTCTTGATTATATAATTTAACTTCTAGTTGCAGTTTTCTTCAGGGATTTAAAGACCCATTCTCCTTCCCAATATGGCTTTGCTATCCTCATAGCACTGGTGGCTACTCTAGGGATTGTTTTGATTTCAACCAAGTAGGGAGTGAGGAAAGAAATGAAAAAAAATATGAATTGGAAATTATGACTCAGGTCTAGGAGTAGGCTACAGTATTTCTATACATATTCCATAGTGTATAATCTAAATTTCTAGACCAAAATCTAAAAATATTGTTTTTAATAAAATCTCTAACGTTGACCTTAAGTTGTTCAACAGTAGCATATGCTATTGGTTGGCTGTCATCATCTATTTCCTGTCTGATACAGAACATATTCAATATAAACAAGTTTTTTTTTCTTTAAGATTTATTTATTTTGAGAGAGAGAAAGAGTACAAGCAGGAGAGGCAGAGGGAGAAGGAGAGAATTTCAAGCAAACTCCCCGCTGAGTACAGAGCCTGATGCAGGGCTCCATGTCAAGACCCTGAGACCACAACCTGAGCTGAAAACAAGAGTCAAGTGCTTAATTGACTGCATCACCCAGGAGCCTCTATATCCAAGCCTTCCAATGCATCATTACTCCTCGAGGTTAACTGTCCCATCCCCACACTCAAGTTTGATGAGATAAACCTAAATATAGATTTACTCTTTCTCTTTGCCAGTGATTAAAACAAAAATAGGAATATGATACTATTCAGTATAAAGAAAATGAGAAGAAATCTTACAGCCTCCTAGGAAAGATGTAAAAAAAAATTTATCTTTTTTAGTCTTCTGGATATTATTTTGTCTGGAAACTATACCCCCCAAACTTCTGCAGTTGTTTTTGCTGCATATTGAAAATGAAGTTGAAACAGACAACAGCAGAGAATAGAGTTAGAACGAATCAGAAAATTGAAGATATCATTTATTAGATGAACACACAAAGTCTGAAGCTTGTTTTACCTCTAGACTTCTGGTTCTGTTATTCTAACATGAATCCTCTTTATTCTTTTTTTTTTAAAGATGTTTTATTTATTTATTTGAGAGAGAGAGAGAGCATGAGAGGGGAGAAGGTCAGAGGGAGAAGCAGACTCCCCATGGAGCTGGCAGACAGAGAGGCAGGCAGAGGCAGAGGGAGAAGCAGGCTCCCCCTGAGCAAGGAGCCCAATGTGGGACTCGATCCCGGGACTCCAGGATCATGACCTGAGCCGAAGGCAGTCGCTTAACCAACTGAGCCACCCAGGCACCCCTTTATTCTTTTTTTTTAAGATTTTATTTATTTGACAAATAAAGAGACAACAGAGAGGGAACACAAATAGAGGGAGTGGGAGTGGAAGATGCAGAATTCCCACAGAGCAGGGAGCCTGATGTGGTGTCCAATCCCCAGACCCTGGGTTCATGACCTGAGCTGAAGGTAGACACCCAATGACGGAGCCACCCAGGCGCCCCTTTATTCTTGACAATTTTAAATAGAATTTGGCAGGCAAAAAGGTGCTTCTGTCCAATTTTCAACCAAGATAACTATTAGTGAGGTGGATAATTAGTGGGCTATCGAGAATGCCCCACCTCAGAACCACCACTATTAATGCAGATGCCATGTTATTCCTGGGCTGCACCCTGTCAGTGGCTGAGCAAGGAAAGCTTACTAGGGCTTGCACAACTTGAGATTTTCTAAATAATAATATTTGTCTGCAGCTTTTTCAGTCCAGCTGAAATTTGTCAATTGACACTGCTGTCAGAAATTTCTCCTTCCCAATCATCCTTACTGGTCTCTCATTTTATAGGTGCCAGAACAGCATCGTCATCTAGAAATACTCTAGCTGCCTCTTACTTGCTTCATCTTTTCTTTTTCCTTCAAAAAAATTCTCTAAGGGCACCTGGGTGGCTCAGTGGGTTAAAGCCTCTGTCTTTGGCTCAGGTCATGATCCCAGGGTCCTGGGATCAGCCCCGCATAGGGCTCTCTGCTCAGCAAGGAGCCTGTTTCCCCCTCTGTCTCTGCCTGACTCTCTGCCTATTTGTGATCTCAGTCTGTCAAATAAATAAATTAAAAAAAATATTTCCTCCAATTAACCTCCCACTTGACATCTAATTCTCAAAAGACCCAAAATGATAATTTTTCATACTCTCAGTAAAAAGCTTTGTAATTGAAACATCAGTTATTAATTCAATAAATATATATTAAACATGAAGCACTATGCTATGTACTGGAGAAACAATGATGCCAAGGAACCTATAGTAATACAGTCTTATGTGCTATAATAAGAATATGGAAAAAATACTATTAATTCATACAAATGAGTTTTAAGAGGTTAGAGAAATTGAGAATGAAAACTGAATAACAATACAAATTATAATAGGATTAACATAAGATGGAGAGTTTATAAAAACAGTTTAATAATTGAAATGATATACCCAGGGACACCTGGGTGGCTCAGTTGGGTAAATTGCTTACTTTGGCTCAAGCCATGATCCCAGGGCCCTGGGTTTGAGTCCTACATCAGGTTCCCTGCTCAGTGGAGATCCTGCTTCTCCCTCTGCCTGCCACTCTTCCTACTTGTGCTCTTCTGCTATCTCTCTGTCAAATAAATAAAATCTTTAAAAAATATATAAATAAATAAATAAATAAATAAATAAAATTATATACCCAAAGATTTTACCATAATGGCCTAAATAATTATCTAATGAAATTTTTCATATTTCATTTGCTTTTGTTCTTGAAGGTGCTATTTCTATTATTCTTGTGCTTTCTTGAGAGTCAGCTCTGTATAAAATTTCAGAGCCAAGAGGGTAAAGATCTGCATTAAGATTTACAAGGATTCCAGTATAAGGTATGGATCATGAAAGTGGTAATACTTGAAGACAAAGAGGTAAACATACACAAATATCCATGTTCTTTCATATCAAATGCTAAAGAGTGTGCAATTTGCCAATGATGATTATGTATGTTTCATGACAACAAGAGCCTCATGTATTGTTTTATCACTGAATCTTCCCGTCAACACAATGTTAAATAGGTAGTACCTAATAAATTATTTTAAGAAAGAACCAAATACCTATTTATATATATTGTTAATTCATACAATTTTTTAGAAGAGAAAAAAACTGAAGGAAAAACTCTGTACAGAAAAGCTATTGTAGAAAAGTATACAAGTTAATTCCAACAATGAAGGACATGGTGCTAGAATTCGTAATGGGTTAGAATTGGTAATTAGTGTTAAATCTCGAATTTAGATTAAAATGTGAATGATTTCCTATTTAATAATAGAGAAAATAGGATATCAAATGGGAAATATGCAGTAAAGATATACAGATATACAAATGTAGAAAACAACGCCACCTGCCTATAGTTATTCATAACTGAATTGCTGGTCAAGTTAAAAAAGATGTTTTGAGGGATGCCTGAGTAGTTCAGTCAGTTAAGTGGCTGCTTTTGGTTCAGGTCATTATCCCAGTGTCCTGGGATGAAGTCCTGCATCTGGCTCCTAACTCAGTAGGGATCCTCCTTCTGACTCTGCCTGCTTCTCCTCTTGCTTGTGCTCTCTCTCTCTCTGATAAATAAATAAAATATTAAAAAAAAAGGTTTTAAGACCCCTAAGAATATAGAGGTTTCCATGTTTTATCAAGGAAAGAAGGAAAACAAAGTCCTAACTAGTTAAACTCTTACCACTAGAATGTTTCTTATAGACATAAACTTCATGAGTATTCTCAGATGTAAAATAATAAAGAACTATAATAAATCTTGACACCTATTTGGGAAAAATGTTTTAATTATATACACATATAAAATTGATCAAAAATTGATACTTAGAGCATATTATACATTTTTCTTTGGCTTGTTTAAAGGAATCATAACTGAAATATTAAAACATATGATGGAGCTCAACTGAATTAATCCAACTATGTAAAACAAAATGACTAGTGGTCATCTCTTTATTCTTTTGAAACAATAAGGAAAGAAACTCAATTTTATGGAAACTGCCGTATATTTGTTAATTTGTTTATATTATATTCATTGTACTTTATATCAAATTGTTCAATTAAAATGATGTAAAATTATGCATTTAGAGATGCTTTCCAGAGGGTTAATTGAAAATTGCTTACAAAAGCAACACAAGCCACAAATTGAAACAGCTTTCAGAAAACTGGTTCAACTGTGACACTCAATAGCAGATCTGCTGATATGCAGTTTTACCACAAGGAGTTACTTATTCTTTAGAACTTAAGGAGTGGCCATTTTTGGAAGACAAAAACCACATCAAGTAAGCAGTTGTGTCGAATCAAGTGTATTTTATTTTAAGAAAATTATTTGGAATTCTCTTTTTCAGAAGATGTTTATTCTGAAATGTAAGACAAAGCCAAACAGAAACATATGATACTTGATGTAACTACTTTTTTAGTTGGTCATGGGATAACCATCCATAACTTACTCCAATTTACTAAAAAAGAAAAAAGAAAGAGAGAGAGAAAATCAAAGTTAGAAAATCAAAAATAAAAACAACAAAACAGTACTGGAAAATGACTAAGTACCAGTTTTAGAATCAATAATTAATTTCCACTAATTGTGACATGGATGAAACTAATTGATTAAATATTAAAATATATTTTAAAAGGTAGTATTAAAACAGCTCCCCTGGCGATCCCAGGAAGAGAAATTAAGTTGACACCGTGTCTGTTGTATATTGCATTTTTTTTTCTTTTCATGTTTATATAAACCATCCCAACTAAAAGAAAAGTTGCTAAAAGCAATACAAAGAACTGCCACGTAACTTTCACTCAGAGACTTATTTTAAGTTTACAAACTGCCCCAATACCTTTTATAGGAAAAACAGTTCCCTCCAGAATAATGTATTGCTCCTGGTTCCACGTCTCTTTAGTTCTTTCAATTAAGATGAGATCCATAGTCCTTCCTTGATTTTCAAAACAACCCAATTATTTTTGAAGATTACAAGCTGGGTTAAAGTTTCCTTCAGTATTTTTCTCAATTTCTCTGCCTGGTGTTTTCTCATGATTAGTTTTTAGTATCTGCACTTTTGGCAATAAATCTTCAACATGATGCAGTTCAATTCTTAGCACATTCCATCAGTTGACATATAAAATCCATTTGTCTCACCAATGGTGTTTTTAAGTATCATTTGAAAGGTGACGTTTTCTAGGTTTTTCCACTGTAAAGTTACTCTTCTTTTCCTTTATATTGTTTTAAATGATATAACATGACATAATATATAATATAATTATTTAATAGGGAGATAATTTAAGAAAATGGAAATATCTCATTCCTTATTCAACATTTACCCATTAGGTTTAGCATCTATTGGTTTCTTGACTCAACGAAATACCACATTGAAGGTTACCAAATAATGATTTTTTAAAACTATGTCATAACCTCTGCTCCATTTATTGTTTGACATTCTATGAGAAAAATAGCTCTTTCTTCTATTAATTTATTTAAATATTTATTTCCTTAAATAAATAATAATTTAGTATTGACTAAATAATTATTCATTTACCATAAGAAAAAGCTTATATGATATAGAATTATATAATTGATATACATAACAATTTAAATGCATAATTATCCCAAAACAGGCATTGAAGATACAGAAGACAAAAATTATTTATTTAAAATCAGAAAGTTATATCTAAAAATACAATATGAGATTTCAAGATTTCTTTCTTAGTAACCAGAAACAATATTCAGAAAATTAGTAAAGAACACTTTAAAAAAAAAGTATTGAAAAATGATACCAAACAATTTGACCAATTTGGCATTTATAGAACAATTGAAGAAATAATAGTAGAATGTGCATTTTTTCCAAGTTTACGGAAAACATGACCATGATGGGTCATATTCTGGTTTATAAAATACGTCACAATATGTTGGTAGGGATTTGTGTCATGCAAAGGATATTCTCTATCCACAAAAATTAAAATAACAATTAATAATAGAACACTAGCTGTGAAATATTCAAACTTTTGGAAATTACACTGTACTCTTCAAAATAAGTTTTAAGAAAGAATCACAAGTAAATAAGAAATTATTTGGAAATGAATGAAAACAAACTTACAATGAATGTATTAAAATTCATGGATACAACTAAAACAGTGCTTTGAAATAAATTTTGTAACAATATTTGCTTTAAAAAAAGAAGTATAATTGCTGGATTGTATGGTAAAAGTATTTCAGTTTTAGTAACATACCACCAAACTATTTCCCAAAGTGTCTGTATCATTTTGCATTCCCACCAGCAATGAAAGCGAGTTTTTGTTGCCTGCAATCCTTGTTAACCATTGGTATCATCATTGTTCTAGATTTTGGCCATTCCAAGAGATGCATAGTGGTTATTTCATTGTTTTAATTTGCATTTCCTTGATGATAAGTGAAGTGAGGTATCTTTTAGTATGCTTATTTGCTATCTTTCGTTTCTTCTTCAGTGAAGTACGTATTAAAAAAAATCAAAGCTACAGATTTTTACAGATTTTTCTTAGTCTCAGTTTTATCATCTGTAATAAATAAAAACAGCTTATCATTAGAATTAAATATTAAAACATACTTAAGATATCTTAAAGAGTACTTGACATATGTAATATATGTTGGTTTCTTTCCCCTCATTTTGTGATTTATTTTAGTCCTTATGCATTGATAGTTTTATGGCATTTGTAACTAACCACCACTTATTTTTCTTATTCATTGGTTTTGTTTTAAATACCTCAAATGCATAAACTCCTTGGAATCAGGAAACTTGCCTTGCTCATTTTAATGTCCCATTCATCTTATGAGAGCAATTTCTTATGCACAAATATTCCCTAAATGTTTATTAAATAAATTAATGTTAAATAGATGCAAACTTTAGTCATTACACTTTCAAAAGATTGATCTGTTTTAAGGTTGGAGCTTCTTTGTTAAACCATAGTATTTTAATTTTTGGTAATATTTTAATAATAATAGAACTTTAGGAATTAATTAAAATAAATATTTATACCCATAAAATTGTATGGATTATAGAAGCATTGTAGGATAACCACATGTATTTTGAAGTAAAGAATAAAATTAATTCTTAAAGTTTTTAAAATATTATCATCCTATTTACTCTCATTTTCAATTTTTATCTTGAATTTTATTTTTAGGTAAAACTCTTAGAATCTTTATAATAGGGGTATAAAAGGCTTATATGCATGGAAATGTTTAAATCAACTTAATCTATAGAAGTGTTATTAACCAAGTTCAAGTAAAATTACATAAAGAGCAATAATGCATTTTATTTTCTTTCTCACATTTTCCTAATGAGACTTAGAAATTTATATAATTATTTTAATTAGGGTTATAAACTTCTACCTGGGCAGGTGAGAGGCTAATTACCTAATTTATATGCTAACTGAGCAATTTTCTCTAGGCTCTTCAGCACTTCATCTTTCCATTTAATTTTCTCTGTTTCACTCAATTAATACTTATTTTGTTTTTGTCCCATTTAAATGAATGATTAAAAATCACCCTTAGTGTAAACTCTATGTTGATGGTTCAAATGAAAAGTATTTTATCCCCAATGTGTTTTAGGTGAAAGTACCCTTAATATTTTGTATTTGCTTACATTTGTACAAAGGCATATCATCTGTTTGGAAAAATCACAGTATCAATTTACATAAAGTGCATGTTACTTTTAAACTTTAAACCATATGAAATGATAATAAAAAAAATAATGATCTTCAGACTTCTTAAATATAGAAGTGGAAAGACTGATGGTTAATTTTTTTGTTTTCCTTCAGTAATGAGAGCAAAAGTGGGTAACAAGAAAATAAAAACACATCTATTCCATCATTGTAACAGGTGCTAGACCATATCACAAAATGAATCTACTTTTATATAGTCCAAAATTAGCTCCACACCTAGAACATAATTGCTCTCTATATTTTTGGAATAAATAAATGAAAAAAAAAACTACATTTAGTTCTGAAAAGGTATGTATTTGCAGGTGTCATCCTAGTCATTTTCAGTGACATTAACATTATTTGTAAAAGAAATCAGAACAATGAATGGGTTCTAAATTAAATTTACATGTAGGTCATCAGATTTAAAGCGTTAATTCTGTTTCAACCATCTGGAATTGCAATGTGGAGAATACTTTGCCTGGAGTTCTTTTTCTTCCAAATAATTAAAATTTCTACTTCTTTTAATTCAGTTGGAGAAAAAATCACACACACACACACACACACACACACACACACACACACACACGCAGAGTCAAGTCATAGAAACTCTATTGCTGTTATCTTCAGTAAGATATTCTCATTAGCATTTTGGGTAGAATTTAGAAGTTTTTTAAACCAAGTTTTTCTTTTTCCTTTCTTTCTCCTTCTTCTTCTTCTCCTTCTCCTTCTTCTTCTTCTTTCTTCTTTTTTTTTTCCTAAATTTAAACTAAGGATGATGGTCTAAGGAAGTAATATAATAGAAAACTGTTGTATTCCTTGATAGGAGACAGAATGTAAATCATGTCAAACATCTAAAACAATAAATTGTGCCACAAAGAGATTAGATAATTATACTTGGGGAAAAAAAAGTCATACAAGCACTGTGTAAAGCACTGTCCTTTTCATCTATTGGAGGGCGTTTATTCATAGACATCATATGTGCTTTCTTCCCGAGGGGTGAGATTGACCTGGAACCCTATGGCGGCTCTTCACTGTTAAGCTTGCCAACTATTTGTCAAGAATGATTAGTGAGAAATAAAGAAAGAAAATTTCCCCTGTTGATAATAAGGGACGAATAGAAGATACTCTGAAATTATGATAGGGAATCACATTTGTTCAGTAAGAATTCTTTGCATTTAATAATATGTAATATCACTGACCAACTTTTATTTTTTACATATTTTAGTGATGAGCCATGTTGAATTTGACAGGTTTTCAGCAATAACAAAACATTCTGTGCCAACTCACAAATGGATGTGTACACTGTAATTACTTTTACTGTAAATAATAATTTCATTTGTGTTATTCAGGTGAGATGAAAGAATAATTAATTGTGGTTTACTCTTAATCATACTTTTAGAAACCTACTTTAAGTGTCTGGATTTATAATAATCAAAGACATATTTTATGTAAAAGAATTAAATGAGAGAATATACTACAACTTTATTTTGGAATATATTCTGAATATATTACAATATAAAAGCTAAATAAAACTATACATTTTCATTAACAGTTTCAGAAATTCCTCACATTTTTATTATGAAATCAATATTAATGTTGGAGTAATATTTTGATCTATTATATTCATAGGAGTAATGGAAATTCCTTAGCTATTATTTTGACTCATAATAGGATAACCAAGATAATATAGGTTTGCAATACTGAAAAATGTAGCATGAGAATTTTTGCAGTGAATTTTTAGAAAATATGCTTTATTTTGGATGTATGTCAACTTATACTAGTTCTGTATGTTGTGTAAGACAAAATATCCTAAATAATTGAGATTGATATTGGATTACCAGATTCAATAATGTTCATTTTTTTTAAAGATTTTATTTATTTATTTGACAGAGAGAGATCACAAGTAGATGGAGAGGCAGGTAGAGAGAGAGGAGGAAACAGGCACCCCGCTGAGCAGAGAGCCCGATGCGGGGCTTGATCCCCGGACCCCGGGATCATGACCCTAGCTGAAGGCAGAGGCTTTAACCCACTGAGCCACCCAGGCACCCCTCAATAATGTTCATTTTAAACATTGAACAATACTGCCACATTCCTTTAAAACTCAGACAGAAATTAACTCAACTCCCAGGAGAAATTTAAATTTCATGTTTCCTTATGTGAATTACCTCAACGTTCAAATGCTAACTTTTAATCTCCATTTTATTTAGAAGGTATCACAAATCTGTAATACAATAAGATTATTTTTTGAAAGTTCTCTTTGCCATTTTCTTTCTTTCTTTTTTTTTTTTTTCCCCTGCAGGAGTGCAGACTAGAAACTTTAACCAGTACTACACCTAAAATAATTTTAAAACTTGGATAAAACATAAAAATATATTGTTTTAATACTACAATGAATGTACAAGAATGCAAAAATTATTCAGAAATCAGGATTTTTCTCTTGAAGGCCTGCACAAGCCCTGATAAAGTTGAGATGAGATTCTTTGGGATCTTGAAGGACAAAGAACCAGAAACAAAGTTCAAGCTTGGGAATGTAGTAGGGAAACCTAATCAAACAAGGACTGCAAAGAGCTATAGGTTTTGTGTGAGAATGAACTAGAATTAGGAATTTCCTTTTCCTAAAAAAAGTGGTAAACAAAATTGCCTATGTTGAACTTGAATTCTCTAGAATTTTCTACTTTATGTCTTTTCAGATAATTTATTCCTCCATATAAATATCCCTCCCCCTTTTTTTACAGTTTGCACAAATATAACTTGTGTAACCTGAAAAACCTAAAGACAAATGTAGTTTAAACTGGGGCCAGTCTGATTATATCCCTATATATTTGGCAAAAGCAAGGTTATATTAACTTTTGCTAGTTTAATTTCCACTTTGTTTTAAAATTATTTACACAGATATGCTTTCATGAGATATAAGTTGACAGTAAAACAAAACATAACAAAACACACATAGAAACAAGATATACGAGAAAGAAATAATAGGGGGAAAGAGGCAACAGAATAAGATACAGAAAGACTCCAGATATTGGAATTACTGGACTATAAATCAACCAGGTTTAATCTATATAGAAACGAAATTGTGTGGTTGAAATCTTAATTCAAACAACAGTAAACAAAAACTGAGTCATTCATAATATACTAGAGACAGGTAAAATGAGAACAAATGTACTGGATTTAAAACTTAATGGAATTAACTCTAATGGTTAAAAGAGAGGCATAAAACTGAACAATAAGGAGGAATGATTAAATGACATGGAAGACAGAGTAAAAATAATGATCATATATTAGAGTCTCATATATTTATTAGGAATTAGCAAGAACAGACAAATTAGACTTAATGAAAGATAATTCTTCTATCAGAAGAAATCACAAACAGGATATATAAAATGAATTTTTACCATAACCTGCACCTTCAAGCATCTCCATTCTTTTTGACTTGATCTGTTTTTTCAACAGAACTCCTACCTTCTATCATGTATTAAACATCTTATTTATTTTTGGTCTCTGCATATTAGTATAAGCTCAAAGTATATTTTTGTTCAGCTTGTTCACAGATGCATTGCAGTTTTATTTTTCCTATATGTATTTTGTTTTTATTTTTCTTCAGCTGCCTTTAACATTTTCCTGTTGAATGTACACATCTGTGTGTGTTATTGATTTTCTTTATTTATGTTTTCAGAAAATCTTCAACCTGTGGTTTGAGTTTTCTTATAATTTGAGGGAAGTGCTTGGCTGTTATCTCCTCTGCCTCTTTTTTTCTCTAGAATCTTAATGACATTACTGTTTTCATTGGCTATGTACCCACACCTGCCTCCCTGCTCCATTGAGAGTGATTTTATTTTTCTAATATTCCACTCTGTCCTCAGTTTTGTTTGCTTGTTTGTTTGGTTCGTTTTATAATAGTATGTAAGGTCCATATGGAAAGCTTGTCAGTGGGAATGAATCTCCCTGTGTCTGAGGCTCTCAGGGAGCATGTCTGCTCATAGCAGCTTTCATTAGGCCTTTAGAAATTTGTCAAACATCTCTACAGAATCTGTATACACTTGAATGGAAACCTAATCTTCCTTTCCCACCCAGTGCTCATGTTTCCTCTCTGCTTGGTGATGCCTTCCTGGAGAAATCTATCATTTCATTAGATTTCAGGATAGGTGATTGTCTGCAACCTGATATTTTTTATGAACTCAAGAATAGCTATGCTTTTGTAGATTGTTTGTCTTCTTATTGTTATCAGAGTAGGAGTGGAACCCTTTCCAAATTCCTAAATCGCTAAGTAGAAAACTGGTGTCTATGAATTTCAAATGTTAAATTTTAATTTAATTTCTTCTAGTTTTATATGAATTGAATTTATTTTATTTGACATATATAAACTTGGAACTACTGTATAATTTCTAGTAAGTGAGATGACTGATTATAATGTATTTCCCATCTTTTCTATATCCAGTGTGTTTTGACTCAAACAATTTTTATCTAGTTGCTAGTTTCATATTTTTCTATCTATAATCTAATATAATTTATCTTTCTCCATTTTCACAGTTATTCTTTTGTTGTTTAATTAACTCTGAAAATGTATCTTTTAAATGGAGTGTTTAGGGGTACCTGGGTGGCTCAGTAACTCAAGCATCTGCCTTAGGCTTAGGTGTTGATTCCAGGGTCCTGGGGTGGAGTTCCACACCTCTTCTTCTGCTCTGCCCCTCTCCCCTGCTCATGCTCTCTCTCTCTCTCTCTCTCTCTCGCTCACTCTTTCAAGTAAAGAAATAAAAATCTCAAAAAAAAAAAAAAAGGGGCAGTGTTTACTGGAATTTATCTTTGTTTGATACTCATATAGTTTATCTTAACTCTTTTATTTCATAATAAACATTTTCCCAATATGCTTGAGATCAATCATTTTCCTCATTCTTACTGGTTTTAAAAATATACATTCCAGTAAGTGTTGAATCACTAAATCATACATGTGAAACTAATATTATACTGTATGTTTAACTAACTAGAATTTAAACAAAAACTTAAAAAATATATTAATTCTATTTCTATCCTTCAAGGGTTTGTCTTGAGTGTTTACCACCATAACTAATAGTTGTTATTTATAGTAGTTATATTCCATAATGCCACTCCAGCAATGAATTAGCAAATACTGAACTCTTGTCTCTAAGGAAAATACAAGATTGGGTTTTTGTGGACCTCTGGTCACAACTTTATCAACTGAATTTCTTTGCATCTTATACATTCATTTGTTCTTGTAAAATTAAAGCTACTCCCATCAGCATTGAACACTTGCTCTTCCACATGACCCTTTTCCTTAGCAGATATTCGTAAAATTCTTCAATAACCTCCTAACCTGCAGAATCCGCTTCACCTATAATTTAATATTTCTCACACTGTATTGCCTTTTGAAGCAGCCAGTATAAGCCAAGAAAGTTTTAACATTTTCCTGATGCTGAGTAAGGTGACTGTAAATTTCTATGGCTTTTATTTTTGCAACAATGTTGTCTACTTTGTTTTTTTAATTTATTTTTTTTAATTGGCCATCATCTCAAAAATCCATAAATTTGTCATCTTTTCCACAGATTCATTATACACTATAGATGTTAATTTAGCACTTTTTAAAGTAGCCTTATATATAGTACAGCAAATTTACTTTTCCTTTCTCTGTATGTCCATATTATTGATTCATTAACATTGAACTCATGGCCAATAGTACTACAACTCATGCTTGAACAAAGCTTATCTAACACAGGTATTTTCTAAGTAAGGCACATCATATCCCTTTTCTATGTAGGAACACTGGACAGCATTTTTAGCACCATCTTTCTGAGCTATTTTAAAGCAAAATCACAAAAAAAATTGCAAAACTGTGGATAGAAAAAGTTACACGAAACAGCCTGTAATAAAGACCCTTGTTTACATTATGAGAATTGAAATAAGAAGACAAAATATCATTATTTTGTTCAATCCAACTGGGAATGTCCACACTAGATGACTAGTGTAGTGGTTTTGACCATGTCTATGAATGACCACAGAAGTACTGTTAAGTATTGATTCTGGAGTTATAAATGAATTATAGTGATTATGTGAAATCCCAAATAATGAAGATCAACTGTATATTCTTTTTCACTTCTTCAAATTTTCTCCGAAATATTTTCTTGCTTTTGGCCAGTTTCATTTATTTCTTTCTCTTTCTCTCTTTCTCTCCTTCTCTCCTTCTTTCTTTTCCTCCTTCCTTCTTTCCTTTATTTATTTATTTATTTATTTATTCTCAGATTTTGTTTATTTATTTGAAAGAGAGAGACAGAGAGAGAGAGCACGAGAGAGCATGAGCAGTGGGGAGGGGCCCAGGGAGAGGAAGACAAGCACACTCTGCACTGAGCAGTTAACCAGACATGGAGCTGGCCCTGACATGGCCCTGAAATCATGACCTGAGCCCAAGTCAGACACTTAACTGACTGAGCCACCTGGGCATTCTTAATTTTGGCCGGTTTAATGTTCCAGTATGCATATACATTGGAATATTTCTTCTTGAGTTATAAACATTTAGTAATAAAAATGTAAACAAATTTTTTTTTGAAAAATTTTTTGCCAATCCAAAGCAGCTTAGTCTTTATTTAGTTGTGTATGTGTGTATATATAAAGTGTATATATATATTTTTTCTTTATATATATAAAGAAAAAAAATAATATTTACCTGCAAGTTTGAACTCTAACAATATATATATATGAATATACACTGACACAACTATTATAATGTTCTAGTCACATTTTTCCTTTGGTGCCATATATTCTATTCATAAGAGAGTGAACCTCATTTTATTGTGGCAAAACAAAATAAGGTAGAAAAAACAATCAATCTGGAAACGCCTCAAATTTATGGAATTTCATAAATGTTCTTCATGTAAATTAAATTCTAAATAAAATATTACATATATACACACACACATATATATACAGAATATATATAAATATATAATTTCAGAAATGTCTGCTTGCTTTTGAAACTCAAAAGTTTAAAACAATTTATTGTCATCTTCATCTAATCAAACCTGGACCTAAAAGACAGACACACAATATGAAAATAAATAAAACATTTACAGAAAAATGTCCATATGGACATATTTTAGACAGATGATCTGATTAGCATAATAGCCACCAAACTGTTGAATAAATACTTTCTTTTATTTAATATGCCTCTATTCTAAATTCCAGCTATAATGTTATTCAGTATAATCATTTACTTCAATCAATAAATCTATTGTTAATAACCTGCTACCTAAACCATGGAAATTATTTCTGTTTTCTGAAAGTGATTATTATTCAAGCTATTTTTTTAGAATGAACTGATGAAGGTTAATGAAGATTAACTAATTATGTAATAAAATCCAATGTAGGGATGCTGACATATGATCTCTATAGTTCAAAAATATTAATGTCTTATTCTCAGATTTTTAATAGTAGTCCTAAGCACTCTTTCAATAGATACAACATTAGGCAGTTTATTAAGTATTTTAAAAATATTTAGTTAGGGGCACCTGGGTGGCTCAGTGAGTTAAGCCTCTGCCTTCAGCTGAGGTCATGATCTCAGGGTCCTGGGATCCAGTCCCACATCTGGCTCTCTGCTCAGCAGGGAGCCTGCTTCCCCCTGTCCCTCTGCCTGCCTCTCTGCCTACGGATGATCTCTCTCTCTCTGTCAAATAAGTAAATAAAATCTTAAAAAAAATAGTATACTGTGGATTATACACCAGCTGTAAAACAGAAAAAAATTCCTTAAATAATGGTAAAATGATATTTTAAATAAGTATTGTGGAGTGATATTCAAAAACTATAAATTTCAATGAGTTTTGATTTCTATTGGATGCAATATCTCTAGCATGCAGAAAATATTGACTTCCCTGAAAGAAAGTGAAATTAATATCTGCTGCTGGTTTATAAACCAAAATAAGTTTACCACTATTGGAAAATGTTACATTCAATATATCCATAGTGTTTGGGAAACAGCTCATTTTATGCTAAAAATGTACAAGGACAAGGAAACTTATAAGTGTAAGGAGAAATTAAATAAATAACAGAAAATAAAACCTAAAAATGTTAGATTAATATTTAATGTTCATGAATATTTGTGTACTGTATTGTGCCATTGGTTAAAGCATCTAGTTTTCCAAATTAAACATTTTTTTCTTTTCATTTTTTTCTTTTAGATTTTGCAAACAAATGAAAATCAAAGACAGAATACTATGGATAAAATAACTTTATGACAATTTGTTGAAAATCTCCTTACTTTACATTTTATTTTAAGTTACATAATAAAAAAAGAAGTATGAAATGGCTAGACATACATAAAGGTGTTGTAGATTATGGTTTCCACATTTTCCCTCTTTCAATGTACTCTGCAGATATAGCCATTCTAAATTACTATTTCACAAACTAAGATGATTCTCAGTAGGGAAGCCAAACTTCACGTTGTTTTCATCAAAGGGAGCATAGTCTATATTTGCCTGTCTGAATATTGCCATTATATTACTAATTTACACTTTGGTAAGAGGGTCAAGAGTACTCCAAATTTTTGATGACTTGATATTAACCTAAAAGAGGAATGTTAATAACTGATGAAATATATCCACAGTAGTTCAACATCAAGATAGTTTAAAGTTATGTGTTTTGAAATAAAAAATTCTACCCCACATTGATGAATTATATTATATATTTAATTTGGGGGAGTAGTAATCTTTATTTGAAACAGACAATAATATTTTATATTAGACCATATAAGTAAGATAAAAATTATGAAAAGAGTGAATATTTAAATAAATTACCCAGATAAGATAATATTCAATATGATAAATTGATGATAAATAATTAATAGAGTTTTGTAGTGTTCTTATATGTTAACTAAAACATAAACTAATGAAATTTTGAAGCCATAATTATTCCAGCTATCATAAATGTTTCAATACTTACATACATATTGTTACTATCTTAATATTTTATTAAAATGAATAGTGTTCTATGATCTTAGGTTTTCTTTGTCTGAATAATATAGTATATTGTTTTTTCAAATTGTTAAGTAGACATATATTTTTAGACTTTGTTGAAATATCCACCTACCTTTCTTATTCTAAGTTATGCAACTGTGTATATAATGTGTTTTCTGAATTTGTAATTTAGTAAAAATACAAATAGAGGCATGCCTGGGTAGCTCAGTCAGTTAGGTAGCTGCCTTCAGCTCAAGTCATGATCCCAGAGTCCTGGAAGGAGCACCTTATCAGGCTGCTTGGTTAGCAGAGAGCCTGCTTCTCCCTCTCCCTTTGCCTGTAGCTCCCTCTGCTTGTGTGCTCTCTCTCTCTTTCTGTCAAATAAATAAATAAAATTTTAAAAATAAATAAATAAAAACACAAATAGGATCTGGTTATAGTTCAGTGCACTGGAACTTATTAAATGGTACACAAATCTAAAAATCAAAGGTTCAGAATTATGTAGATTAAATCTAGCAATCTAATATAGTGATATTTGAGAATATTTTTAATACCTTGTGAAACAAATACATTCAGAGATAAAATTTAAGGTCATTGAGAGGTTGTGAAAATGGATAATATTGTCAAGTAAAAATGTTATATTTTCTGGAGTTCTTCAGTTAGAAAACTCGAAATGCAATTATATAGTATTGGATAAAAATAAAAAATATGTTTTCATATCTAAATGATAAAAGTTGTGTATGTTAGTCCATTAATATAATCAGTGTTTTGCACATCTTTTTTTTTTAAGATTTTATTTATTTATTTGATAGACAGAGATCACAAGCAGGCAGAGAGGCAGAGAGAGAGAGAGGAGGAAGCAGGCTGTCTGCAGAGCAGATAGCCCGATGCGGGGCTTGATCCCATGACCCTGGGATCATGACTGGAGCCGAAGGCAGCAGCTTTAACCCACTGAGCCACCCGGGCGCCCGGCACATCTTTGATAACATGGGGTTAACATTCTGAGAATGACAGAGAGGCAATTAGGAGCTTGGCACACAGTAGAGTTATGAATAAAGGAAATAAGTAAAACAGAGATCAAAATTAGATGCAGAATTGTAATGATACTGAAAACAAGTGATGGAACTGCAGAAAATACTGTGGCAGATCATCCATTTATTTGAATGGTGAAAGTAATTACTACCATATTTTGACAACTGAAATGGAAAACCTGACCCAGCTGGAGATGCACACTAGTCAAGTTGGCTACCCCTATTATTTCATTCAATTGTAGGAAATACATGAAAAAGAAAATGTCCATTAGAAATCCTGTTTCCTGTGATGGAAAGGAAGTACCACTGTCTCTTTTCATTTTCTTGCTCAAATGTTTGTTGTTTTCCCAAAGGATTTATATTTAATTTGTTTTTTCCTCTATAAATGCTTCTCATATTGTCCAGTTGGGTTCATAAACAAATAAATTAGTTGAAAATCAGAATAGATGAAAGGTGGAAGTACAGCTTACTCTTGCAAACTTTTGAAAATGAAGGGAAGAGTACTTGGTAGCAAAGCTGTGTTATTTACAAAAAAAAAAAAATCAATTACTTTATCATCTATTTTCCAAATAATTTAGAGATCATTTGTTTTCCAACAGTCCCCTGAATGGGTCTGGGAGCTGGCTGAGTTGGTAGCCAAATTTTTTGGTTGTCCACGTGAAGAATTTTCCTTTATTATTCTCTTTGTTATTTTCTATAAATGCTGTGCACACCTTCAAATCTAAACTTTCCTTTTTTTAAACTCCTTCCTAAACAAGTCTGTTCTGTATAACCCCCAAATATTTATTAGCAATTCTCCTCTACCTTCCACCTTTCCACTAAACCTTCCCTCCACTACTCACTTGAAGAAGTGATTCTCACTTCACCTTAACCATTCGCTTTCTCTGTTCCTTCAGCATTCTGGGTTTTTTTTTTCCTGCTGAAAACACTTTTCCTTCAGATTTCACCCATTTTGTTCCTCCCAATATTTATGTCTGAGGTAACAATTTCCCCATGTTTCTCTGTAAGTTTGTCTCTTCACTTGTGATTTTTTTTTTTTTAATCTTTCTTTTGGTAAGACATGGAATTTTTTTTTTTTTTTACTAAATGTTTATATTTTAAAGAGTAGTCTTTATTTCTTAGAAAAAGGCTTCTTGAAAGGTACTGCCATGTAAAAGAAGATAAGAATTGCATTTGTATATTGATAGTTGCCACTTTTGTAAATAATTTTCTGTCATTGGATAGGTAATATGAGATTTTTTTAGACTATAAAAAACTTATTAATTCAACCTTAAAAAATAACTTCCCATAAGTGGTAAATTAGAATCAAGAAAGTATGTATCTTTGGTTAAGAAGCAAAAGTGCCTCAGTAGTGAATTGAGAAAGAGGTGGCGGGGGAGAGACAGAGAGAAAGAGAGATAATTTTTTTTTTTCTAGAGTTCCAGAATTCATTGTTTATGCACCACACCCAGTGCTCCACGAAATACCTGCCCTCCATAATACCCACAACCAGTCTCACCCAACCTTCCACCCTACCTCCCCTCCAAAACCCTCAGTTTGTTTCTCAGAGTCCACAGTCTCTCATGGTTTGTCTCCCCCTCCAATTTCCCCCAACTCACTTCTGTTCTCCATCTCCCAATGTCCTCTGGGTTATTCCTTATGCTCCATGAGTAAGTGAAACCATATGATAATTGACTGTCTCTGCTTGACTTGTTTCACTTAGCATAATCTCTTCCAATTCCGTCTGTTATCCTTTCTGATGGAGGCACAATACTTGATTGTATATATGGACAATATCTTCTTTATCCATTCTTCTGTTGTAGGGCATTTTGGTTCTTTCCATGGTTTGGCGGCTGTAGCCATTGCTGCTATGAACACTAGAGTACAGATGGCCCTTCTTTTCACTACTTCTGTATCTTTGGGGTAAATTCTCAGTAGTGCAATTGCAGGGCCATAGGGAAGCTCTATTATTTAATTTCTTAAGGAATCTCCACACTGTTCTCCAAAGTGGCTGCACCAGGTTGCTTTCCCACAAACAGTGTAAGACAGTTCCCCTTTCCCCACATCCTCTCCAACACATGTTGTTTACTGTCTTGTTAATTCTGGCCATTCTAACTCATGTAAGGTGGTATCTCAATGTGATTTTGATTTAAAAATCCCCGATGGCTAGTGATGATGGATATTTTTTTCATGGGTCTGTTAGCCATTTGTATGTCTTCTTTGGAGAAGTGTCTGTTCATGTCTTCTGCCCATTTTTTGATATGAGTATCTGCTTTGTGTGTGTTGAGTTTGAAGAGTTCTTTATAGATCTTGGATATCAGTGTTTTGTCTGTAGTGCCATTTGAGAATATCTTCTCCCATTCCCTGGGTTCCCTCTTTGTTTTGTTAATTGTCCCCTTTACTGTGCAGAAGCTTTTGATCTTGATGAAGTCCCAAAAGTTTATTTTTCCTTTTGTTTCATTTGCCTTTGGAGACATGTCTTGAAAAAGTTGCTGTGGCCGATGAGGAAGAGGTTACTGCCTATGTCCTTCTCTAGGATTTTGATAGATTCCTGCCTCATGTTGAGGTCTTTCATCT
Organism: Taxidea taxus jeffersonii; assembly: GCA_003697995.1. NCBI lineage: Eukaryota > Metazoa > Chordata > Mammalia > Carnivora > Mustelidae > Taxidea > Taxidea taxus. The sequence goes on from RCUC01167884.1 coordinate 27,362, forward strand.
ATTTCAAGTCTATCTTTGTGTATGGTGTAAGAGAATGGTTGAGTTTCATTCTTCTACACATAGCTGTTTAATATTCCTAACCCCATTTATTGAAGAGACTGTCTTTTTTCCACTGTGTATTTTTTCCTGCTTTGTTAAAGATTATTTGACCATAGAGTTGAAAGTCCATATCTGGGCTCTCTACTCTGTTCCACTGGTCTATGTGTCTGTCTTTCTGTCTGTCTGTTTGTTTGTTTGCCAGTACCATGCTGTCTTGGTGATCACAGCTTTGTAGTAAAGCTTGAAATCAGGCAATGTGATGCCCCCCAGCTTTGTTTTCCTTTTTCAAAATTTCCTTAGTAATTCAGGGTCTCTTCTGGTCCATACAATTTTTAGAATTGTAGTCTCAGCTCTTTGAAAAATGCCAGTGGAATTTTGAATGGAATGTCATTGAAAGTATAGATTGCTCTAGGTAGGATAGACATTTCAACAATGTTTATTCTTCCAATCCATGAATATGTAATGCTCTTCCATCTTTTTGTATATTCTTCAATTTATTTCATGAGTGTTCTGTAGTTACTCAAGAACAGATCCTTTACCTCTCTGGTTAGGTTTATTCCCAGGTATCTTATGGTTCTTTGTGCTATAGTAAATGGGATCAAATCTCTAATTTCCCCTTCTATATTTTCATTGTCAGTGTATAAGAAAGCCACTGATTTCTGTACATTGATTTTGTATCCTTCCACATTACTGAATTGCTGTATGAGTTTTAGTAGTTTGGAGGCGGAATCTTTTTGGTTTTCCATATAAAGTATCATGTCATTTGTGAAGAGAGAGAGCTTGACTTCTTCATTGCCAATTTGAATACATTTTATTCCTTTTTGTTGTCTGATTGCTGTTGCTAGGACTTCTAGTACTAGGTTGAGCAAGAGTAGCAAGAGTGGGCATCCTTGTCATGTTCCTGATCTCAAAGGGAAGGCTGTCAGCTTTTCCCCACTGAGGATGATATTCACTGTGGGTTTTTTATAGATAGATTTTATGAAGTTGAGGAATGTCCCCTCTATCCCTATACTTTGAATCATTTTAATCAGGAGAGGATGCTGTATGTTGTCAATTTTTTTTTTCTACATCCTTTGAGAGGACCATGTGGTTCTTCTTTCTTCTTTTATTGATTTGTTCTATCCCATTGATTCATTTGTGAATCCTGAAAGACCGTTGCATGCCCTGGATAAATTGGACCTGGTCATGGTGGATGACCTTTTAATTGTACTGTTGGATCCTATTAGCTAGGATCTTGCTGAGAATCTTGGCATCCATATTCATCAGGAATATTGGTCTGAAGTTCTCCTTATTCGTGAGGTCTTTGCCTGGTTTGGGGACCAGGGTAATGCTTGCTTCATAAAAAGAGTCTGGAAGTTTTCTTTCTGTTTCTATTTTTTTTAACAGCTTTGGGAGAATAGGTATTATTTCTTCTTTGAATACTTGGTAGAATTCTTCAGGGAATCCGTCAGGTCCTTGGCTCTTGTTTCTTCGGAGGTTTTTAATCATTGCTTCAATCTCGTTACTAGATGTTGGTGTATTCAGGTTGGCAATTTCTTCCTGATTCAGTTTTGGAAGTTTATAGGTTTCCAAGAATGCATCCATTTCATCTAGGTTGCCTAACTTATTGGCATATAACTGTTAATAATTTCTGATAATTGTTTCTATATCATTCGTGTTAGTAGTGATCTCTAACTCTGTTAGTGATTTTCTCTAAGTTATTATCTCTAAGTAGTGATTATCATTCATAATTTTATTTATTTATTTATTTATTTATTTATTTATTTTTATTTAAGCTTTTTTTATTTAAACATATAATGTAACCCCACCCCCCTCTCCCAACCCCTCCCCCCCCACCCCCCCTCAGTTTGTTTTATGACATTAAGAGTCTAGTCTCTTTTGGTTTGTCTCCGTCCCAATCCCATCTTGTGTCATTTTTTCTTTTCCTACCACCTTAACCCCCACCCCCATTGCATCCCCACTTCCTCATATCAGGGAGATCATGTGATAGTTGTCTTTCTCCAGTTGACTTATTTTGCTAAGCATAATACGCTCTAGTTCCATCCATGTCGTCACAAATGGTAAGATTTCATTTCTTTTGATGGCTGCATAATATTCCATTGTATATATATATATATACCACTCTTCTTTATCCATTCATCTGTTGAGGGACATCTAGGTCCTTTCCATAACTTGGCTATTGTGGACATTGTTGCTATAAACATTCGGGTACACGTGCCCCTTTGGATCACTACATTTGTATATTTAGGGTAAATACCCAGTAGTGCAATTGCTGGGTCATAAGGTAGCTCTATTTTCAATTTTTTGAGGAACCTCCATGCTGTTTTCCAGAGTGGTTGCACCAGCTTGCATTCCCACCAACAGTATAGGAGGGTTCCCCTTTCTCCACATCCTCGCCAGCATCTGTCATTTCCTGACTTGTTCATTTTAGCCATTCTGACTGGTGTGAGGTGGTATCTCATTGTGGTTTTGATTTGTATTTCCCTGATGCCCAGTGATGTGGAGCACTTTTTCATGTGTCTGTTGGCCATCTGGATGTCTTCTTCGCAGAAATGTCTGTTCATGTCCTCTGCCCATTTCTTGATTGGATTATTTGTTCTTTGGGTGTTGAGTTTGCTAAGCTCTTTATAGATTTTGGATACTAGCCCTTTATCTGATAGGTCATTTGCAAATATCTTCTCCCACTCTGTCAGTTGTTTTTTGGTTTTGTTGACTGTTTCCTTTGCTGTGCAAAAGCTTTTGACCTTGATGAAGTCCCAATAGTTCATTTTTTCCCTTGTTTCCCTTGCCTTTGGCATTGTTCCTAGGAAGAAGTTGCTGCGGTTGAGGTCGAAGAGGTTGCTGCCTGTGTTCTCCTCAAGGATTTTGATGGATTCCTTTCTCACGTTGAGGTCCTTCATCCATTTTGAGTCTACTTTTTTGTGTGGTGTAAGGAAATGGTCCAATTTCATTTTTGTGCATGTGGCTGTCCAATTTTCTGAACACCATTTGTTGAAGAGGCTGTCTTTTTTCCATTGGATATTCTTTCCTGCTTTGATGAAGATTAGTTGACCATAGAGTTGAGGGTCTATTTCTGGGCTCTCTATTCTGTTCCATTGATCTTTCTGTCTGTTTTTGTGCCAGTACCATACGGTCTTGATGACGACAGCTTTGTAGTAGGGCTTGAAGTCTGGAATTGTGATGCCACCAACTTTGGCTTTCTTTTTCAATATTCTTTGGCTATTCGAGATCTTTTCTGGTTCCATATAAATTTTAGGATTATTTGTTCCATTTCTTTGAAAAATTGGATGGGATTTTGATAGGCATTGCATTAAATGTGTAGATAGCTTTAGGTAGCATAGACATTTTCACAATATTTATTCTTCCAATCCATGAGCATGGAACATTTTTCCATTTCTTTGTGTCTTCCTCAATTTCTTTCATGAGTACTTTATAGTTCTCTGAGTATAGATTCTTTCCCTCTGTGGTGAGGTTTATTCCTAGGTATCTTATGGTTTTGGGTGTAATTGTAAATGAGATTGACTCTTTAATCTCTCTTTCTTCTGTCTTGTTGTTGGTGTAAAGAAATGCAACTGATTTCTGTGCATTGATTTTATATCCTGACACTTTACTGAATTCCTGTACAAGCTCTAGCAGTTTTGGAGTGGAGCCTTTTGGGTTTTCTACATATAGTATCATATCATCTGCAAAGTGCCATAGTTTGACTTCTTCTTTGCCGATTTGGATGCCTTTAATTTCTTTTTGTTTTCTGATTGATGAGGCTAGGACGTCTAGTAATATGTTGAATAGCAGTGGGGATAGCGGAAATCCCTGCCGTGTTCCTGACCTAAATGGAAAAGCTCTCAGTTTTTTTCCATTGAGAATGATATTTGCCGTGGGTTTTTCATAGATGGCTTTGATAATATTGAGGTATGTGCCTTCTATCCCTACACTTTGAAGAGTTTTGATTAGGAAGGGATGTTGCACTTTGTCAAATGCTTTTTTCAGCATTTATTGAGAGTATCATATGGTTCTTGTTCTTTCTTTTGTTAGTGTATTGTATCACATTGATTGATTTGTGGATGTTGAACCAACCTTGCTGCCCTGGAATAAATCCCACTTGGTCTTGGTGAATAATCCTTTTAATGTACTGTTGGATCCTATTGGCTAGTATTTTGGTGAGAATTTTCGCATCTGTGTTCATCAGGGCTATTGGTCTGTAATTCTCTTTTTTGATGGGATCCTTGTCTGGTTTGGGAATCAAGGTGATGCTGGCCTCATAAAATGAGTTTGGAAGTTTTCTTTCCATTTCTATTTTTGGGAACAGTTTCAGGAGAATAGGAATTAATTCTTCTTTAAATGTTTGGTAGAATTCCCCTGGGAAGCCATCTGGCCCTGGGCTTTTGTTTGTTTGGAGATTTTTGATGAGTGTTTCAATCTCCTTACTGGTTATGGGCCTATTCAGGTTTTCTATTTCTTCCTGGGTCAGTTTTAGCAGTTTATATGTCTCTAGGAAAGCATCCATTTCTTCCAGGTTGTCAAATTTGTTGGCATAGAGTTGCTCATAATATGTTTTTATGATTGTTTGTATTTCTTTGGTGTTGGTTGTGATCTCTCCTATTTCATTCATGATTTTATTTATTTGGGTCCTTTCTCTTTTCTTTTGGATAAGTCTGGCCAGGGGTTTATCAATCTTATTAATTCTTTCAAAGAACCAGCTCCTAGTTTCATTGATTTGTTCTATTGTTTTTTTTTGGTTTCTATTTCATTGATTTCTGCTTTGATCTTTATTATTTCTCTTCTCCTCCTGGGTTTAGGCCTTCTTTCTTGTTCTTTCTCAAGCTCCTTTAGTTGTAGGGTTAGGTTGTTTATTTGAGACCTTTCCTGTTTCTTGAGATAGGCTTGTATCGCTATATATTTTCCTCTCAGGTCTGCCTTTGCTGTGTCCTACAGATTTTGGACCGTTGTGTTTTCATTATCATTTGTTTCCATGTTTGTTTGTTTGTTTTTTTTTTGTTTTTTTTCCAATTCTTCTTTAATTTCCTGGTTGACCCATTCATTCTTTAGAAGGATGCTGTTGAGTCTCCATGTATTTGTGCTCTTTCCAAATTTCCTCTTGTGATTGAATTCTAGCTTCAGAGCACTGTGGTCTGAAAATATGCAGGGAATGATGCCAATCTTTTGATACTGGTTGAGACCTGATTTATGACCCAGGATGTGATCTATTCTGGAGAATGTTCCATGGGCACTAGAGAAGAATGTGTATTCTGTTGCTTTGGGATGGAATGTTCTGAATATATCTGTGATGTCCATCTGGTCCAGTGTGTCATTTAAGACCTTTATTTCCTTGTTAATCTTTTGCTTGGATGATCTGGCCATTTCAGAAAGGGGTGTGTTAAAGTCTCCAACTATTATTGTATTCTTGTCAATGTGTTTCTTTGATTTTTTTATTAATTGGTTTATATAGTTGGCTGCTCCCATGTTAGGGGCATAGATATTTAAAATTGTTAGATCTTCTTGTTGGACAGACCCTTTGAGTATGATATGGTGTCCTTCCTCATCTCTTATTATAGTCTTTGGCTTAAAATCTAATTGATCTGATATAAGGATTGCCACCCCAGCTTTCTTCTGATGTCCATTAGCATGGTAAATTGTTTTCCACCCCCTCACTTTCAATCTGGAGGTGTCTTCAGGTCTAAGATGAGTTTCTTGTAGGCAGCATATGGATGGGTTTTGTTTTTTTATCCATTCTGAAACCCTGTGTCTTTTGATTGGGGCATTTAGCCCATTTACGTTCAGGGTAACTATTGAGAGATATGAATTTAGTGCCATTGTATTGCCTGTAAGGTGACTGTTACTGTATATTGTCTCTGTTCCTTTCTGATAATACTTTTAGGGTCTCTCTTTGCTTAGAGGACCCCTTTCAATATTTCCTGTAGAGCTGGTTTGGTGTTTACAAACTCTTTCAGTTTTTGTTTGTCCTGGAAGCTTTTAATCTCTCCTTCTATTTTCAATGATAACCTAGCTGGATAAAGTATTCTTGGCTGCATGTTTTTCTCGTTTAGTGCTCTGAATATATCATGCCAGTTCTTTCTGGCCTGCCAGGTCTCTGTGGATAAGTCTGCTGCCAATCTAATATTTTTACCATTGTATGTTACAGACTTCTTGTTCCATGCTGCTTTCAGGATTTTCTCTTTGTCGCTAAGACTTGTAAATTTTACTATTAGATGGCGGGGTGTGGGTCGATTCCTATTGATTTTGAGAGGTGTTCTCTGGGCCTCCTGGATTTTGATGCTTGTTCCCCTTGCTATATTAGGGAAATTCTCTACAATAATCCTCTCCAGTATAACTTCTGCTCCTATTTCTCTTTCTTCTTTTTCTGGAATCCCAATTATTCTAATGTTGTTTCGTCTTATGGTATCACTTATCTCTCGAATTCTCCCCTCGTGGTCCAGTAGTTGTTTGTCTCTCTTTTGCTCAGCTTCTTTATTCTCTGTCATTTGGTCTTTTATATCACTAATTCTTTCTTCTGCCTTATTTATCCTAGCAGTAAGAGTCTCCATTTTTGATTGCACCTCACTAATAGTTTTTTTTTATTTAAACTTGATTAGATTTTAGTTCTTTTATTTCTCCAGAAAGGGCTTTTATCTCTCCAGAGAGGGTTTCTCTAATATCTTCCATGCCTTTTTTGAGACCGGCTAGAACCTTGAGAATCATCGTCCTGAATTCCAGATCTGACATATTACCAATGTCTGTATTGATTAGGTCCCTAGCCTTCGGTCCTGCCTCCTGTTCTTTTTTTTGTGGTGAGTTTTTCCGCCTTGTCATTTTGTCCAGATAAGTATCCGCTGTTCTCCTTTTTAAGTGAACTTGGTCTTGGCTGGATTTCTTTGATCTTCTGGGGGAGGGGCCTGTTGTAGTGATTCTCAAGTGTCTTTGCCCCAGGGGGAACTGCACCACCCTTACCAGGGGCCGGGCTAAGTAATCCTCTCAGGTTCGCTTTCGGGAGCTTTTGTTCCCTGAATGCTTTCTGTAGAGTTCCGGAGGACGGGAATGACAATGGCGGCCTCCCAGTCTCCGGTTCAGAGGAGCCAAGAGCTACGGGCCCCAGTCTTCAGTGCGCCTTCAGAGAAAAGCGTTTAATCACTCCCATCTCCCCAGCCTCCGTTTGCGCTCGGATACCGCGCTCGGAGAAAATCGTGTGTAATCAGTCCCATCTCACTGGCTTCTGGGAGCGCTCCGAGCTCACCCAGCCTGTGACCAAGCGTCTCTGTCTCTGGCAGAGTCCCACCTGGAGTCTCCGAACCCCGTAGATCCCTGAGCTCTCCAGGGTCGGAGTCTCCCTGGATCTTGTGGGGACCCCTCGCACAGAGCACCGGCCCGTGTCACAGAGCACTGGCCTGTGTCACAGACCACGGCTCTAGGAAACCTCGGCTCTGTCTCCGCAGCCAGCTTCCCCGCTCTAATATCTGTGAGCTCTGCGACACTCAGATACCCCCGGTCCTTCTATAACCCTGTGGGACCTGAGTCCACGCTGTCCCCACGAGGTCTTCACCCCAATTTAGCCTCTGGAGCGATGTCCCTCCGTGGAGCAGACTTTTAAAAGTCCTGATTTTGTGCTTCTTTGTTCTGCCACTTGCCGGGATCCTGCCCCTACCCCTGGGGTCTATCTTCCCGTCGCGTTGGATTCACTTCTCCGCTGGTCCTACCTTTTAGAAAGTGGTCGATTTTCTGTTTCTAGAATTGTTGTTTTTCTTCCCTTCAATCTCCTTGAATAGGTTTTTAAGTGGCAACGCTCTCCTCCACTTCAGGGGGCTTCTCTTACAGAACAACATCCTCCTAGGTTCACGCCCGGGACGAGCCCCCTGGCTCCACTGGCCCCACCCTGCGCCTCCAGAGCTTAGCGCCTCCACACCGCGAGCTGCTCCCGCAACGCGTCCTGGTCCTCATTCATAATTTTATTAATTTGGAACCTCTCTCTCTCTCTCTCTTTGGATTAGTTTGGCCAATGGTTTATCAATTTTTTTGATTCTTTCAAAATCCAGTTTCTAGTTTTGTTGATGTGTTCTACTATATCACTAGTTTCTATCCCATTGATCTCTGCTCTAATCTTGATTATTTCCCTTCTTGTGTGTGGGGTTGGCTTAATTTGTTGTTGATTCTCCAGTTCTTTAAGGTGTAAAGAGAACTGGTGTATTCTGGATTTTTCAATTTTTTGGAGGGAGGCTTGGATGGCTATGTATTTCCCCCTTAGGACAGCTTTTGCTGTATTCCATAGGTTTTGGATCAAAGTGTCTTCATTTTCATTGGTTTTCATGAATTGTATAAGTTCTTCTTTGATTTCCTGGTTGATCCAAATATTCATAAGCAGGGTTGTCTTTAGCTTTCAAGTGTTTGAATTCGTTCCAAACTTTTTCTTGTGATTGAGTTCCAGTTTCAAAGCACTGTGGTCTGAGAATATGCAGGAATAATTGCAATGTTTTGGTATGGGTTGAATCCTGATTTGTGACCCAGTATGTGGTCTATTCTGGAGAAAGTTACATGTGCACTTGAGAAGAATGCGTATTCTGTTGTTTTAGGGTAGAATGTTCTGGATACATCTATGAGACCCATCTGGTCCAGATGTCATTCAATTCTCTTGTTTCTTAATTTCTTTATTGATTTTCTGCTTGGATGATCTATTACTGAGAGTGGTGTGTTAAGATTCCCTACTATTAATACATGCATATCAATATGACTCTTTATCTTGATTAACAGTTGTCTTAGGTAGTTGGCTGCTCCCATATTGGGGGCATAAATATTTAGAATTGTTAAATCTTCTTGGTGGGTAGCCCTTTAAGAATGATGTAGTGCCCTTCTTTATCTCTGAATACAGTCTTTAGTTTAAAATCTAATGTATCTGATATAAGAATCACTACCCTAGCTTTCTTTTGAGGTCCATTGGCATGAAAGATTCTTCTTCATCCCTTCACTTTCAGTCTGGATATATCCTTAGGTTTCAAATGGGTCTCTTGTAGACAACATATGGATGGGTCCTGTTGTTTTATCCAATCTGCAACCCTGTGCTGTTTTATGGGAGTGTGTAGGCCATTCACATTGATAGTGATTATTGAAAGATACATTTTTTTATTAAAGATTTTATTTATTTAGTTGTCAGAGAGAGAGCAGGAGTGAGTACAGGCAGACAGAGTGGCAGGCAGAGGCAGAGGGAGAAGCAGGCTCCCCCTGAGCAAGGAGCCCAATGTGGGACTCGATCCCAGGATGCTGGGATCATGACCTGAGCCGAAGGCAGCCGCTCAACCAACTGAGACACCCAGGCGTCCCTGAAAGATACATTTTTATTGACATCACGTTGCCTGTGAAGTCCTTGTTTCTATAGATTGTCTCTGTAAATTTCTGTTTTATGACACTTTTGGGTTCTTTCTTCTTTTATAGAACCCCCCTGAATATTTCTCGTAATTTCAGTTTGATGGTCACATACTCTTTTAAACCTTGCTGGTCTTGGAAGCTCTTTATCTCTCCATCCATTTTGAATGTCAGCCTTGATGGATAAAGTATTCTTGGCTGCATGTTCTTCTCATTTAGTAGTGCCCTGAATATATCTTGCCAGCCCTTTCTCACTTGCCAGGTTTCTCCTGACAGGTCTGACATTATTGTGATCAGCCTTCCTCTTTTAGGTAAGGAATCTCTTCCCCCTAGCTGCTCTCAGAGATCTTGTCTAAAATTATGATTACTCAGTTTCACAACCAAGTGTCTCAAGTTCTTTCTAGATCCGTTGATCTTGGGGGGTGATCTTTCTGCCTCTAGGACAGGAATGATGGTTCCATTCACCAGACTGGGAATATTTTCATAGAGAATTTGTTCAACTATATCTTCTAGTCTTCTTTCTTTCTCCTCTCCCTCAGGGATCCCAATAATTCTGACCTTGGAGAGAGAGAATCTTAAGCGGTTTCTACACCCAGTGTGAAAAAAATGCCTGGTTCTTTTTTGCGACTCTAAGATCATGACCTGAGCTGAAATGGGGAGTTGGAAGCTTAACTGACTGATCCCCCCAGGTGCGCATCTTAGCCTTTTGATTCATATTATTCAAAGCCTATATTATAAAGCCACCATCATTCAATCCAACCAGCCTAGCTGCTGTCATTCAAGCATAATATTAGTGTTTAGAAGTACCTTCCATATGTCCAGCAAGTACCCACTACTACAACCACCTATTAATCCAGAAATAACTTTTATAAAAATTACTTTATATTTAGCTTCAAATTTTAGTGCTCAGCTAGTGAGCTATCTCTTACAATACCAAATGATTTTTTGATGTAGTGTTACCCTTTGCAATGAATGAGGTGTCATAACATCTTTAAGTTTTTGGTTAAAAAAAAAAGGATTGGGAAGGGGCGCCTGGGTGGCTCAGTGGGTTAAAGCCTCTGCCTTTGGCTCAGGTCATGATCTCAGGGTCCTGGGATTGAGCCCCACATTAGGTTCTCTGCTCAACAGGGAGCATGCTTCCTCCTCTCTCTGCCTGCCTCTCTGCCTACTCATGATCTCTGTCTGTCAAATAAATAAATAAAATCTTTTAAAAAATGATTGGGGAAATTATAAAAGGAAGCAAATTCTAGCTAATTCAGTGTCTTATTATTATGTATGATCTACTTATTTATCATATATGATCTATCATGATATATATATAACAAACATGCACCATATGTGTTCATATATGATGTAAAATATATACTTACTATGTATCTTATGTGTTGTTATTCATCCATGCCCCAGCTGTATATATTCAAGTATTCTTTTACTTATCCATAACATGTTTAATTTAATAACATTTCCATTTATTATAACTTCATCTTCTAAAACTTTTTTTTTCTTAAGTTTTATTTATTTATTTGTCAGAGAGAGAGAGAGAGAGAGAGAGAGAGAGA
>RCUC01167885.1:0-34070 GCA_003697995.1 Taxidea taxus jeffersonii
AAAAAAAAGTTTGTTTTTTTTTATTACATATGAATATATGCTTAACAATATGCCGTTCAGTTTTCTTTCATCGGGCTTTGGTATTATGCTGTGTGTAGTCTTCTGCAACTTGCTTTATTCACTCAATTTGTATTTCGAAGAGTCGTGTATGTTTTCCACATAGTTGCATTGATTTTTCATTACTAAATATATTCTTGTGTATATACCACAATGTATTTATCTGCTCACCTGGTCATAAGTACTTTTTCCAGCTTTTTGCTACTATGGACAATGCTGCCCTTCCATTTCTTTATTGAAAAAAAAAAGTATTGAGTGCTGATATGACAAGTAATATTCTAAAAACTGGGAATGTAACAGTGGAAAACCAGAGATCTCTGTCTTTGTAGCTTAGATTCTAGAGGGCAAACAGATAATAAAGAAGACAAGTAAAATGTATATTCTGTTATGTGGTAATAAATACTAAGGTTAAAAAAATACATGGTGGAGAAAAGTCCTGGAAGCATAGGAATTGTAATTTTGAAAAAAAATGCCAAGGAAGTCCACACTAAGGAGATGGTCCTTGAAAACCCAAAGGAGTGTGAGAATAAGCCATGCATATATCCAGGGACAGGGAATTCGAGGCAGAGGAAGCAGCAAGTTCAAAGGTCCTAATTCAGGAGCATGTCTAGGGCACTTAGGAACCTGCAGAGAAGCCAGTGTGGCTGTTACAGGGTAAAGGGGAGGGGAGGGTGACCAGAATTAAGGTCAAAGAAGTGTAGGGGGTAAAGGAGTGGGCAGAGCGTTCAGGTCATGGAGGACCTAATAAGACCGACAAGAACATTTGGCTTTTTCTTGTATGTGAAAAAGATAGCAAGTCCTTTGTGACTAAGATAGCAAGTCCCTTCCCTTCCATTTTTACCAGTATCCCTTTCATCAAAGTGTTGAGGAAATCTGTAGGGGCTGGAGTAGAGGCAGAGAGGCCACTAAGGAGGCTGTTCTAGGAATCCAAGTACGATAAGACCGTGGCCCAGCCAAGGTATATACTTTGATTTTATTGCTCAAGACCACTTTTTAAGGTGAATCTATTATGCCCATTTACCAGCGAGAAATTGAGGTTCAGAGGAAGTCAGCTAGCTCTTTCTCTAACTCTGTCACACAGGCTGTTCATGGCAGAATAGGACTTGAAGCTGAGTCTGACTTTAAATACTTTGCCATATTGACAGCAATAGTTCACAATTACAGCAAAGCTATGCTGCCTAATTTAAAACTCAAAATACGAGGGATCTTGCAATGGGCTAGATTATATGAGGATTTTGCAGAATTTTTTGCAGAAAGTGTCAGGTGTCATGTTTCGGCCCTCAGATATTCATATGACCTAAGGAAGAGGCATCGGTGAAAGGAAAAGATAAAGCCCAAAGCCTGTAGAGATGCAATTAGAATTGTGGCTGCTGTGGTTGTCTCCCGGTCCAGCCTTCAAAGATGACTCAGCCAAGGTGGAACTACAATTAGATTCATTGAGGAATGTCTGCTCTTTTCTGCTGACTACTCTCAAACTTTCAGGAACAACAGAGGTGAATTTTTGCCCTCCAGGTTCAATATTTGTAATTGCCTATTGAAAGTAATTGCTGGCATAATGTTTAATCAATAGATTATAAACACGATTTTGTGTTTTAGAGCTTCAAATGCTTCTCTGGTCCTAGGGAGCTGGTGTTATAGGATATATCACGCCATGTGGTCTTAGCAGTGGACTTCACATGGTGTCCTAAGGTTTAAAGCAGGAAGGAAACTCACAATTACTTAGTGTTTTGCCTTTATTGTAGAGAGGAAAGAACTGAGGCAAAGAGAGCCTGTTTGTTTAAAGGTGTTCATTGATCCAGAACTGAGCAAAGATGTTCAGAGAGGTGCTCAGTGTATTTCAAGGAAAACACCTTCAGACATCAGGTAGATCTCTCTTACTGTCCGGCTGTGACCTTGGGAAATTCAGTTAACCTTCCTAAGCCTCAGTTTCTCCATTAGTAAAGGCTGGATAATAATTATCTTGCAGAATAGTTGGGAGAATTGTAAACATGTCAAAAGCTCCCAGGCACTGTGTGATACCAGGTTAATTCTAGCTATAATTTGTTTTTGTTTTTATTTTTTAAGTAAAACCATCTTTTCAAGCTTACTTTCTTAAATTACTTCCAAGTCTAAGCCCAAGCCAAATTTAAGTCCTCATCTACATTGACAAATAAAGCAGCTTTGACCCATCTAGATACTTGTTCAGATACATATTTTAAATACATGGTGGTGAATGGAGTATTTTATGAAGGACCTAGGTCTCCAAGGAAAATGGGAAAAGGTGGCTAGTATTGATTACATATATATTTTTAAAGATTTTATTTATTTATTTGAGAGAGAGCACACAAGCAAGCACAAGTAGGGAGGAAGGTCAGGGAGAAGCAGGCCCCCACTGAGGGAGAGCCGGATATTGTGCTTGATCCCAGGACCCTGAGATCATGACCTGAGCCAAAGGCAGATGCTTAACTGACTAGGCCACCCAGGCCCTTGTGGTTATATTTTTTTAAAATGAGGTATAAATGACATACAGTATTTTATTTTTAGGTGTGGAACATAGTGACTTGGTGTTTATGTACACTGTGAAATGATCGCAATGAGTCTAGTTTTCTGTCACCTACAACGTTAATACAATATTATTGACTGTATTCTGCATACTGTACATTATTCTCCTGACTTATTTTATAACTAGGAGTTTGTAACTTCTTAATCCCCTTCACCTATTTTGCACCCCACCCTTAATCCCCTTTTCTTTAGGTAAGTGAAATCTTAGGGTGTTTATCTTTCTTGGATCTATTTCACTTAGCACAATACTCTCAAGGTCCATCCAGTCACAAATGTCAAAATTTCCCTCTTTTTTATGGCTGAATTGTATTCTGTGGGGTGTGTGTGTGTGTGTGTGTGTCTGAAAGAGAGAGTGTGTATGCGCATGCACATATCTTGGCTATTTGTAAAGAATAGTAATGAACATAGGGATGCTTATATCTTTTCAAATTACTGTTTTTGCTTTTCTGGATATATACCCAATGGCAGAATTACTGGACCATATAATTCTATTTTTAATTTTTTGAAGAACATCTATACTGTTTTCCACAATAGCTGCACCGATTTACATTCCCATCATCGGCGCGCAAGGATTCCCTTTACTCTACTTTAGAGCATCCCAGTGAAGGAAATTATGACTTTTCTCACAAAGAAACTATGTAATTTCCCATTTTCAAGGGCCTGAGATCTCACATGTGCACCTGGCAAGAATCTTCCGCCTTGTGCCACAAGTATCTGGAGTGTCTTGTTCTTTCTAAATAGGTTTTCGGTGTGCTGTAGGGCATTTGATCGCAATGAGGCAGACCAGACACATTTCCTTTGGGTGCCAGAAGGAGAAGTTATCAAATTTACAAGTTCAAAGTACACTTATCAAGGCTTCACAATAAAAATAAGTCTTTGTTGTTCTAACATCTGCCTTCGGAACTACTATTTATCAGAAACACAAAATGTAAGCAAGATAGTGGGGAGATACATTTGATCTGTTGAGAGCACACAATGCTGTTGGAGTAAGACTGAAGAGTACTTAGAACATTTTGTCTTTTCTGCTTTAAAAAAGATGCTTCAGAGTGAAGTAGGCATAGCTCAGGTAAGGTTCAGTAGATATTTCTTGGTAGGGATGCTGTGGATTAAGGGCAAGAGACAGCTTTCTGGATTCAATTCTTTTTTTTTTTTTTTTAAAGATTTTATTTATTTATTTGTTAGAGAGAGAGAGCAAGAGAGCACAGGCAGACAGAGAGGTAGGCAGAGGGAGAAGCAGCTCCCTGCCAAGCAAGGAGCCTGATGTGGGACTCAATCCCAGGACGCTGGGATCATGACCTGAGCCGAAGGCAGCCGCTTAACCAACTGAGCCACCCAGGCGTCCTTCTGGATTCAATTCTTTCAGTGCTCATGGGGCTTTTTAGATACTGACACAGACACTAAACCCCCAAGAAATACATGATAAGCTAAGAGGTTGATTTATTGACTTACACTGGGGCAAATGCCTTTCTCATGACTGGACTAATAATGTGTTTAGTATCCAGAATATCTTCTTGATGTGTTATTTGGCACAACAAATTAATGATCATAAAGTTGTTTTCAAATCATGGAGTCAGAACAAAAGCAAGAAAATTGTCCTGAAAAATATGCTATCCAGATTTTAGAGCAGCATAATGAATTATGAAGCATGCCTATTCTATAAGAAATAAGGCATTGCTCTTAACTAGGAAGTATCTACTAGCAGATACTTGGGAAACCTCTGTGCATACTACTCAACTTCTTTAACACAGTCTTTCCTCAGATAGGTTTTGGGACAAAGGATTCCTTTATAACTTTCATTAATTGCTGGCAAGCTACACTGATCTGGAGTGTTTCCCAATTCTTTATCAGCAATATGTTTGCAAACCTCAAATTCTGAGCCATGTGTTGAATCTTAGTAGTTTCATTCTCCAGGGATGACTTTATCTTAAATTTTAGGAACCAGTATTTATTATAGACTCCTACACTGTCTGTTTGACCCTAAATATGCAAGTCCTACATTTGGATATCATCATGCTATTCATGGGGCTCATGCTACACACTTGGAGATCTAAACACCAAAAGTGGTAGAAAGGAGCGGGAGTTGAGGACACATGTCTTTAAATGAACAAACTAAAGTAACTATTTTATCGATCACCACCCATGTGAAAAACCAATAAATATCTTCCCTTTGAGGATCAGGTTTCAAAAGTTGGTGAAGAGCCCTCAGGTGAGTTATAGAAAGTAAAGCAAACTGTAAGCAAACTGTATCTCTGAACCATTTTGTTTGTTTGTTTTTTAGTTTTAAATTTTAGTAAAATTAACATTGG
Organism: Taxidea taxus jeffersonii; assembly: GCA_003697995.1. Classification (NCBI taxonomy): domain Eukaryota; kingdom Metazoa; phylum Chordata; class Mammalia; order Carnivora; family Mustelidae; genus Taxidea; species Taxidea taxus. The sequence goes on from RCUC01167885.1 coordinate 4,905, forward strand.
TTTCAGTTTCATAATAGAGTGATTTAATAATTCTGTATATCACCTGGTACTGATAAACAAATTCAATAAAGTCACAGGATACAAAATCAGTGTGTAGAAATCTGTTGCATTCCTGTAACTTATAATGAAGTAACAGAAAGAGAAATTAAGAAAACAATCCCATGTACTATTATACCAAAAATAATAACCAAGGAAGTGAAGGACCTCTTCTCTGAAAGCTATAAAACATTGATGAAAGAAATTGAAGATGATGCAAACAAATGGAATGACATTCCATGTTCATGGATTGAAAGAACAAATATTGTCAAAATGTCCATACTGCCCAAAGTAATCTACAGATTTAATGCAATCCAGAGCACCAACAGCATTTTTCACAGATCTAGAATAAACAATCCTAAAATTTGTATGGAACCACAAAAAACCCCAAATAGCCAAAGAAATTTTGAAAAAGCAAAGCAAAGCTGGAGGTATCACAATTCCAGACTTCAGATAACATTATAAAGCTGTAGTAATCAAGCAGTACGGTACCAACATAAAAATAAACACATATCAGTGAACAGAATAGGAAAGCCAGAAATAAACCCATGATTATATCAATTAATCAATTGATCAATTAATCTTTGACAAAGCAGGAAAGAGTCTCTGAATCTTTTTAACTAGTGAAAGTAAGGTTATGACCATGTTAGTAGAGAAGCCATTTTGTTATTGTGCCATGTTTTGTTTTATACAAAACAGTTTGTATTTTAATGTATCTTGCAAAGAATCAGACATCAGGAATATTTACTTAGTAGCTGCTTCACTGATGCCACCTAAACATCATTCCTGGATGGTCTGTCGCAGGTTGTGTCACCCGGTATCATACATTGTGAGTCATCTTTTCACAGTGAAGACTAGATATGCTTTTAAGATGCAGTGGAGGCAGGTTTCTGGTCCATATGTGTCAATGTCTCCTTTACATCTCCAGGTGATTGTACAGTAATTGTACTGGCTGATTTCAGCAACACCTGGGAATGGTGTTCAGGTGTTTAAGTAGGTATTCAGGTGTTTAAGTAGGGTTCTACCTCTTGATGAACCTCTCCTTTCTTTTCCCAGGATTAATCCTGTTGTCATTCTATTCCTTCCCTCTCCTTATTTGTTTCCCTTCTTGGCTTGTGGATGAAGAAGGGGAAGGGATGAGGAGGAGAGAAACCAATCCTAAACTCTTTGGCACCTCTTTCCCACTATTCCTCACTCATGGTGCTTGAGGTCTTGCTGCTGGTATATCAGAATGGTAACAGACAAGTTGGGAACTTTTAGAGCAGTATGGACACAGGGCAGCCATAGTATTGGAGGAATATCCCTCAAATCCCCCTGTCTTCCCAGGTCAAATGCTAAATTATACAGCATTGTAAACAATTGTTGCTTTTAGTTTTTGATGCTGAATATTTTTTGGGGTGCAAGTAAATCTGCCTAAAGAATTGTTTTATCAAAGAAGGATAATTCAATAAGAGATTTCTGGCTACTAAGTTCTGCAAAAGGGCCAGTGATGAGTTATTTAGTTAGTAACTAAGCAGCTCAGAGACCAGAGTAATAGGACTTTTGAGTTCACTTTTATTCCTGTGAGCATTTTCTTTTCATGAAGATTAAAAGGTATTTGTTCTTTAATTTTAATATTTTGAGACCTAACTGAAAATAAGTAAGCCTTGTTTGCTCATCAAACCCTGTCCTGTGTAGGCATTTGAGGAATGCGTATTGATGAAGATTGGTGGAAAGCTGATAGGTAAGAATAAATGCTACTTCTTCTACCCTTTGCTTGATGATAGCCCCTCACATCTTAGCAATGTATTTTCTCCCACTCAGCGTTTCTGTCCCATTCAAGCTGGGTCTCTGTGTGTTGTCTCCCCATGTTAGGGTTGATTCTGCTCATCTTGTTTGGGGTTGAAGTGTCTTTGCTAGGAATGCATACCCTGTATTAGTATAGCCTGGTAGATTTTTCACAATTTCAAGAAACCCCTCTGTTTCTTCCCTTGATGGAGAATTTAGGAGAGGCAGGAGGCCCTGTTAATATCAGGTGTTCTGATTCCTCAGAAGCTGAGGTTATTAGATTTATGGCCATTTTATTGTGAGTATGCTTCAGGTTCCTGGTTGATGAAAAGTTCTGTAATCTAAAAGCAGAATGCCTTGGGTAAGAGAGGAGAAGAGGTGAAGAATCTACATTTCTTTTCTAAAGATTTTATTTATTTGAGAGAGAGAGAGAGAAGGAGCAAGGAGAAGGGCAGAAGGAGAGGGAGAGGAAAAAGCAGACTCCCTGTTTAGTGCTGAGCATGAGGAGGCCCTGGATCCTAGGACCCTGGGATCATGACCTGAGCTGAAACCAGAGGTTAACTCTCTGAGCCACCCAACTGCCCTGAAGAGTCTACATTCTTGATGATAAGATAGAGATTGTGAGAGGCACCTTCAGTCCAAGATACAGAAATAGGGAAACCTTCCACTGTGTGCTGGAAAGTAGGATCCTGGTGTGGTATTTACTAAGAAACTTTGATTTCTTTAAGTAAACTGGTTGGTTAGTTGTGGTTTGGCAAGCTTGTTTTGCATACCAGTGAATTCCTTCTAAAAAATTTCCCGTGAAACATGTATGGTGTCTGTGGACTAGGAGGACCTAATGTTTTGGTACTTAAAGTCCTGAAGGCTGATGGAAACTTTGTGTCCCCGCTCCAAAGTACTTCTGCTATTCAGTACTATGTACGAATCGACTGAAATTGACATGCTCTTTTCCCTGTTACCCTCTTTCCTTTCCTTTAAACTAGGAGGCAGCAGGAGAGTGGATTTGTGTATATTTGTTCTCTCTTCTCAGTGTAATCAAAGAAGTTCTCAGATGCCTGTAGACCAACATCAATCATACCTTTCCTGGAGCTTCCCAGTGGCTGTAATGATGGCATGCTTTTCTCAAGAAATCCCTGCCAATCCTATTTATCATAGTGCTTACTTGCAGTCCTGCTAACCAGGGGAGCACTTTATTCTTAGGCATTTGCCTGATGGTTTTGCTAGAACAACTCCGGCACTGCCATCCCCTTGATCTCTGCTTCTCCTTCCCTCAACCTATTTTCACTTGGTTATTGGCTTTCTCCCGGAAGGGACTTCTTAGGCTGACTTTCTAAAGCTTTTACTCCTATTTTTCTTACCTATTCATCCTCCACCAATGCTACTACTTCCCTTTCTTTCTCTCAAAGTAGCTCCACTTCTTGTCTCCTTTCCTCCCTTGCCTTATTATGCAATCCATCCCACAGCCACCCCCATCAATCAACCAGCATAAGGATGGTAATACTTAAAATAACAGCAACAATGACTACTCTCTTACTGAGTACTTACTATGTTCCAGTCCCTGCCTTTGCAAAACACATTTCAAAGAAGTCTCTTAAAGAAATCAAGATAGATGTCCTTGTCTCCATTTTACAGATGAGGAAAATAAAACCTAGGCATGTTCAGTATTGTTCCTAAGTAATGTAGTACTTATCGGCCACCGTGAGATAGAGACCCTGAACATTTTGTACTCCTTCTACTGCCCTAGGCTATCTTACAGTCTCCCATGAAATGACAATAGCTCATCTTTTCTTGAGATCTTGGCCATAGCCCTGCAAGAAGAAACAGACTCAGGTTGATGAACTTGTTTGTAGTCAAAAGACTTGTAAGTGACAGAAAATCCAGGATAGACCTGGAGCTGTGTTTTGGATCCTATCCCACACTGCTTGGGAAAAGCTTTGCTGTTCTTTTGTGTAGCTGCTGAATGTTGGATGAGATGAACTCCATTGCTGGCTAATAATTGGAGACAAATTGGGTAAAGATTATTCAAAAGATTACTAAGAGTTTGTTCCATTTGTCATAATGTGTAGGATTTTTTTCTTCTGGTTTGAGGAGATGGACATCCATTTAACTGCTTTAGCCCTTCTTTTATACTCACTGGCCAATGCAGGGTCATTGTTTTGAGCTATTTTGATCTTCTCTGCCTCCGATTCTTCTAATGGCTTGGTTTCAGCTTTCAACATGAGGATGGCTACTGGACTCCCAACCTCTGAAGTTAATGCACAAGCTTATATTCTGGCTTTGATGTTAGAAAGGGGGGAGATCTTCAAATGAGAATATGATGCATTTTTTAAAAGATTTTATTTATTTGACAGATAGAGCCAAAGAGCATAAGGGGGACAGGGCAGAGGGAAAAGGAGAAGAAGCCTTCTTGCTTTAGTGGGATGATCCCAGGACTCTAGGATCATGACCTGAGCTAAAGGCAGACCCTTAACCAACTGAGCCACCCAGGTGCCCCAACATGATGTTTTTTGTTTTTTGTTTAGAACACAAACCTATCATTTTACTAGATGGAAACTGGACACCTTATCTTAATCCTTTGGATCTTGTACCAAAGAATTTTGCTTTGTATCACCTCATCGGCCCAAACTTGTAATTGCTTTAACTCCTTTTCTAAGAATTTCTTTGGAATTTTTCAAATTCTTTAAGTGGCTTTAAAATCAACACACGATGGGCTTTCTAACAATCTGACTGGATTCCAGTTCTCTTTTATGGGTTTTGAGAGTCAGTAAAATCCATACATATTTAATTACTGGGCATTATGGGGAAACTTATGCTGGGTTAGATGTGCAGGGTCAGTTTAAGCTGGAGCATACTTGACCTTCATATGACGGATTCAGTGTTTTTGATTTTAATATAAAATTTGATCATATCAGTGGTTTTAAGATAATTGATGGTTTGTTCAGGTGTTCTTCATTCATTGTTTGATTCAAATGTTTTAATATCCTGACAAGGTATTCACTGGTAGCTTGACTATTTTGGCCATACAAAGCCAATTTAAACATTACTGTGAGATTTGTCCTAAAAATCAATTAATTTTTTAAAATCCACACAAAAATATTAATAACAATGTCATAAAGCATTGTCATTGAACTTTTCTTGTCTTTCAGCATGTGAAATATTCTTCTATTTCCTTGTCTGTATCTTCAATTCAGCCTGAGTTAATATATGATTTTCAGAATTGAGAGCTTTGCTGACAGCTATGTAAGTCTTTGAAGAGTTGTGTCTCATGAGATAGTAATATTTTAGTTAATCTTTAGATGCCTATAAATACAGATTGAATCCAGTAGATCTAGTCCAAACTATTCAGATATAGAAAGAGCTTCTTTGGGTTTTATGGTCCTAACCTCAACACTTACATGCACAGTGCTCAGTATCTTTAGGTTTTGCTTTTGGGATCCAGGTCTAATCAGCTAAGTTTCTAAGAATAAAGACTGATAGAAGGAAAAATTAGGACTCAAAGGGGATTGAAAGCAGGGATTCTACTTCTACTTAGAAGCCCACAGAATGTAAAATAGATCTTTGAGAATGGTAAACTTAGTTTAAGGTCAAACAGGATACTCCTGCTGACTGAGATTGATACGACCTTTGCAAATCTGCAAAGAGGCACATACACACAGGTGACCTGGAAAACAAATGTCATCAGCACATCTCCAACACTTTGTGAGGAAGAGGATGCTCAAGCTTGGTAGCTGGCATAGTCTGCTTTCCTGGGTAGATATATTTCTTCCTGAGAGTTAACGTATTGGCTTTCGGACACATACCTTTTATTTTTCCTTCAGTGGCCTCCATGAAGCAAGGTTTGGTGGTTCCTTGAAGAAGATCTTGATTTGTAGCCATGACAGAATACCCTCTGGGCACTGGCTGGCCCTCCTGTCAGCACAGTGGTACAGGGCTTGAACTGACAAGGTTAAAGCTCATTGATGATACATTTAGCCTCGGATATCAAAATGTCAGGATAATTAGTATTCGAAGATGGTAAGTCTTCCCTTTTTCCTAATGAGATTGAGAAAACACTAAACGGGATGTTTGTGATGAAAATATTAGAAATAAGAGAGCTTACATAGAAATGCAACAGGTCCATAATCTTGATCATTTAAACCCTGAAATTGAGTTAAATTGAGTTGATGTTGCCTTTTTTTTTTTTGGTGAGAGTCATTATCACCATTTTCAAATTCATCAAGAAATATTCACTGTGAACTAGCTTTGTATAAGGCATATGTCAAACACTGGATACAGAGAGATAGAAACATACCTCTGCCTTCATTGGGCTTACAATATAGGGGGACAGGCTCTATGAACCGTGACTGTAACCAGCTGGGACTGCTTTTGAATGACTTGGGGACTTGGCCTCCTTCATATCTATTCCATCATAACTCTTCAAAGATGACTCCCATTTTTCTAGGATCAAGCATGAAGAATCACATCCTTATCAATTTCCTTCCTACTATAAGATATTTTGGTATCTACATATTTCTCTTTGTCTTAGAGGGATGGTGGCGGTTAGAAAGGATGGAGTGTGGGAGAGTGGGTGGTATTTATGAAAGGAGAAATGTTATGCAAAATGTACAGAAGACGGAATAGGTTTTTTTTCCCCCAATTGTTCAAAGAGTATCAGTTTTAGCTCATTATAAGTAAACCTGATAACCTTGGTGTGAGGTCTTAGACAGATTATTAGTTGTCTACCTGATTGTTCCCAAGACTGATGGTTTAAATCAAAACAAGAGGAAAAATTTTGTCATTCCTCTGCTCAAAAGTCTTAAATCACTACTCATTACTTACTAAATCTGGGAAATACTTTGAGAAAAAAAGACTTGCAAAAGTGATATTCACAGTAGGGCGCTATTTACATATTTTTAAAAACTATTACAACTGTACTATGTATGTTTATGGACTATGTATATGTGGGGGAAAAGTGTCAAGCATCAAAATGATAAACAGCAAATTCAGGAGAGTATTTAGCTGTTGGGTGGGGGAGGCAGAGAGGGTAATGCAAATGAGAAAGGCTTCATATGTGTCTATAATATTTTATTTTTCAAGTTAGTTGGCATGTGCACAGATGGTCCACTATATTATCCTCTTAATTTTCTTGGTAAAATCTATTTTTTAAAAGTTTCAGTTAAAAAGACTGAGAATGCAGAGTGTGTTATTTTAATGCATCTATTAAATCTGCTTAAGTCGGTGTTACTTCACTTTTCTTTATCTCTGCGAGAGATTAATGTGAGAAAATACCAAACCTAGTTTGTGTGACTGAGTGCTCTCAGTTCTGTAGGATCTGTTTACATCTTGTGTACTTCACATTAAAGATGGTTGGCCATACAAATGTCCCTTAACATTTCCTGGACGGCAGTTTTCTATGCACACGTTGAATGTTCTTTTCAGTATTAATTTTTTGCATCTGCTCTTCTAAAGGGCTTTACTTTGTTTGGCTGGGAAGTTGCAATAGGACTCAAAAAAGTACTTTGAGTTGCTTAACTCATGCCTGAGCCCAGCAATTGTTTCCTTTGATGGTGGATCAACTCTGTGAAGGCCCAGAGCGGGTGCTCCGAAATCAAGAGTGAGGCTGATATCTTTTCAATGGAGACACTTCATTTTGAGGAGTTTCTGAATATTAGTATTCACAGATATATGACTCACCAAGGTTTTTAAAAATGGATGCTTTTAAATTTGATCCCCACCCACCCACCCATTTTCAATGTTCTAATGAAAGGGCTGTCCCCTTTCTCAAGTTTTCATTGATAGGAACTACCACTGCCCAACATGGAATGTGGAAAAGAATGGGAGGAGCATACATGGATTTTCCTAAGCCTTCATTATATTTCTCAGAAATATAATGTTGGTTGCTTCATGTGGGGGACAGAAAATGTGGGGGACAGAAAATCCATGAGTGTAGAAAATGAAGGGAGTGAACATGGAGAGCTCAGCCTTGCCCAGGTGTCTATTAGAATGACCTGTTCTCAGCAGTACTTCTTTGCCCTCACCTCTGATGAGCTTTCTGGGTAACTTCCTGTCCCATAAGCAGTAGGTGAAGCTTCCTTAGATGGGGCAAAGGATACTTTAGAGAGATTAGGAAAGTCATTTCTGGCCATAGGTCATTCCACTCTTTAGCCTTATCAGGAATGATGTTGTCACTTTCTTTTTCATCTTTTTCTGTCACTGATTTTTAAAAAATTTTAATTCCAGTGTAGTTAATGTACACTGTTATATTAGTTTCAGGTATACAATATAGTGATTCAACAATTCTGAACATTACTTAGTGCCCAGTATAAGTGTATTCTTAATCTTCATCTATTTCACAAATCACACCACCCACCTCTAGTAACCATCAGTTCTCTGTAAGTAAGAGTCTGTTTCATGATTTGTCTCTTTTTTTTCTTTGTTCTATTTCTGAGTTCCATAAGAGTGAAAACCATATGGGATTTGTCTTTCTCTGATTTAGTTCACTTAGCTTTATGCCCTTTACATCTATCCATGTTGTTGCAAATGGCAAGATTTCATCCTTTTTTTATACCTGAGTAATAGCCCATCACACACACCAATCATATCCTTATCCATTCATCTATTGATGGACACTTGGGTTGCTCCCATAATTTGGCTATTATAAATACTGCAGTAAACATAGGGGTGCATGTATCTTTTCAGATTAGTGTTTTGAATTCTTTGAGTAAATACCCAGTAGAGAAATTACTGACTCATATGGTAATTCTATTTATAATTTCTTCAAGAGCCTTCATATTGTTTGTGGCTGCACAAGTCTGCATTCCCATCAACAATGCATGAAGGCTCTTTTTTCTCCACATCCTTGCCAACACTTGTTTCTTGTGGTTATTTTAGCCACTCAGAGAGGTGTGAAGTGATAGATCTCATCATAGTTTTGATTTGCATTTCCCTGATGATAAGTGATGTTAAGTATCTTTTCATGTGCCTGTTGACTATCTGTATGTCTTTGTAGATGTCTATTCATGTCTTGTGCCCATTTTGGATTTTTTGATGTTGTGTAAGTTCTTAATATATCTTGGATACTAACCCTTTTTCAAATATGTCCTTTGCAATTATCTTTTCCCATTCAGTAGGTTATTTTTTTAGTTTTGTTGGTTGCTTCCTTTGCTTTCAGAAGCTTTTTATTTTGATGTAGACCCAATAATTTATTTTTGCTTTTGTTTGCCTTACCTGAGTAGACCTATATAGAAAATATTGCTACAGCCAATGTCAAAGAAATTACTTCCTGTGCTCTCTTCAAGGATGGTTTCAGGTCTCACATTTAGGTCTTTAATCCATTTAGAAATTATTTTTGTGTATTGTATAAGAATTATCTTTTGCTTGTAGCTGTCTAGTTTTCTCAACACCATTTGTTGAAGAGATTGTCTTTTTCCCATTGCATATTCTTGCCTCCTTTGTCAAAGAAAGACCATATAATTATGGGTTTATTCCTGGGCTATTTGATACCACTGGTCTATATGTCTGTTTTTGTGCCAGTTCTACACTGTTTTGATTACTACAGCTTTGTAGTGTATCTTGTAATCTAGGATTGTGATAACTCCTGTTTTGTCCCCCCCCCCCCCCCCCCCCCCCAAGATTCCTTTGGCTATTCAGGGTCTTTGTGATTCAGTACAAATTTTAGGATTATTTGTTTCAGTTCTGTGAAAAATGCTGATGCTATTCTAATAGAGATTGCATTAAATCTACAGATTGCTTTGGGTAGTATGGACATTTTAACAATATTCTTCCAATCCATGAACATGGAGTATCTTCCCATTTGTTTGTGTCATCTTTAATTTCTTTCTTCGGTGTTTTATATTTCTCAGAGTACAGGTCTTTTACCTCCTTGGTTAAATTTATCCTTAAGTATTCTATTATTTTCGGTGTAATTGTAAATGGGATTGTTTTTTAAATTTCTCTTCTACTCTATCATTAGTGTACAGGAATATAATGGATTTCTGTACATTGATTTTTATAATCCTTCAAACTTACTGAATTTATTTATCAGTTCTAGTAGTTTTTTGATGGAGCCTTTAGAGTTTTCTATATATAGTATCAGGCCATGTGCAAATAGGAAAGTTTTACTTTTTTTTTTTTAAGATTATTAATAGACTTTATTTTTAAAACAGTTTTATATTAACAGAAGAATTGAACAGAAAGTTTAGAGTTGCCTTATGGCCTGTCTCCCTCTACTCCCCAAATTTCCCCTATTTACGTTAGTGTGGTATATTGATTATAATTGAAGAACCAGTATTAATATGCAATATTAATACTAACTTAAGGCGGTCATTTAAATTGCACTTTTTTTTGTCATGCAGGCAAGGATTTTTTGTTTGTTTGTTTGTTTATTTATTTGTCAAAGAGAGAGAGAGCAAGATAGCATATAAGCAAGAGGAGCAGCAGGCAGAGGGTGAAGCAAGCTCCCAGTTGAGCAGGGAGCCTGATTGGGGACTCAGTCCCAGGACCCTGGAATCATGACCTGATCTGAAGGCAGACGCTTAACCAACTGAGCCACCCAGGCGTCCTGGGTTTGTTTTGTTTTGTTTTGTTTTGTTTTGTTTTTTAACTTATGAAGTGATTTATTATTTATCCTAATTTTTTCTTAGTAAATTTATATCTTTTCTTTTTTTAACCTATAGTGTATTGTTTCAGGGGTACAGGTCTGTGATTCATCTTATACAACACACAGTGCTTTACTGGTCTAGATTCCTTTTCTTTTTGTTGTCTGATTGCTGTGGCTAGGACTTACAGCACTATAATGTATAAAAGTGGTGAGTGGACATCCTTGTCTTTTTCCTGACCTTAGGAGAAAAGCTCTCAGTTTTTCACCACTGAGCATGATGTTAGCTGTGGGTTTTTCACATAAGGCCTTTGTTATGTTGAGATATATACCCTCTAAACCTGCTTTCTTGAGAGTTTTTATCATGTTGTACTTTGTAAAATGTTTTTTCTACATTTATTGAAATCGTGTTTTTTTATCCCTTTTCTTGTTTATATGGTGTGTTATGTTGGTTGATTTGAGAATATTGAGCCACCCTTCTCAGGAATAAATCTTACTTGATCAGGATGAATGATTGATTTGCTATGTTTTGTTGAGGATTTTTGCATATATGTTCATTCATGCTCTTGCCTGTAGTTTGTTTTCTCTCTCTTTCATGTCTTTATCTGGTTTTGGTATCAGGGTAATGCTGCCCTCATTTGGAAGCTTTCCTTCCTCTCCTTTTTTTTTTTTTTTTTCAATAGTTTGAGAAGAATAGGTACTAACTCTTTAAATGTTTGGTAAAATTGACCTGTGAAGCCCTCTAGTCCTGGGCTTTTGTTTGATTTTTGAGTTTTTTGGTTTGTTTTTGTTTTTATTTCAAAGATTTATTTATTTATTTGAGAGAGCAAGAGAGAGCATGAGCAGAGGGAAAGGGAGAAGCAGACTCCCCAATGAGCAAGGAGCCTGATGTGGGGCTCCATCCCAGGACCCCAAGATCATGACCTGAGCAGAAGGCAGACACAGCATCTGAGCCACCCAGGCGCCCCATGATTTTTGAGGTTTTTGGTTAATGATGAAATTTCATTGCTGGTAATAAGTCTGTTCAAATTTTCTATTTCTGGTTCAGTTTTGGGATGTTCTTCTAGGTTGTCCAAATTGTTGGCATATACTTTTCGATGATATTCTCCTATAATCCTTTGTATTTCATGGTGTTGGTTGTTATTTCTTCATTTCTGATTTTCTCAGTCCCCTCTTTTTTTTTCTTTTTAAATGAGTCTGGCTAAAGTTTCATCGGTTTTGTTGATTTTATTTTCCCCCAGAGAATCAGCTCCTAGTTTCTTTGATCTGTTACATTACTTTTTTAGTTTCTGTTTCATTTATTCTGCTCTTATCTTTATTTCTTCTTTCTATTGCTTTTGACTTTTGTTCTTTTTCTGTCTTCTTTAGGTATAAGGTTAGGTTGTCTATTTCAGATTTTTCTTCTTGAGGTAGGCCTATATTGCTATTAAACTTTCCTTTTAGAGCAGCTTCTGTACTATCCCAAAGATTTTGGATTGCTGTGTTGTAATTTTCAATTATCTCTATGTATTTTTTTATCTCCTCTTTGATTTCTTGGTTGACCCATTCATTATGTAGTAGCATGTTATTTTTTTTTAAGATTTTTAATTTTTTTTATAAACATATAATGTAACCCCACCACCCTCTCCCGACACCCCTCCCCCCTATCCCCCTCACTTTGTTTTATGACATTAAGAGTCTCTTTTGGTTTGTCTCCTTCCCCATCCCATCTTGTTTCATTTATTCTTTTCCTACCCCCTTAACCCCTGCCCTCGTTGCATCTCCACTTCCTCATATCAGGGAGATCATATGATAGTTGTCTTTCTCCAATTGACTTATTTTGCTAAGCATAATACCCTCAAGTTCCATCCATGTCATTACAAATGGCAAGATTTCATTTCTTTTGATGGCTGCATAGTATTCCATTGTACATATATATACAAAATCTTCTTTATCCATTCATCTTTTGATGGACATCTAGGTTCTTTCCATAGTTTGGCTATTGTGGACATTGCTGCTATAAATATTTGGGTGCACGTGCCCCTTCGGATCACTACGTTTGTATCTTTAGGGTAAATACCCAATAGTGCAATTGGTGGGTCATAAGGTAGCTCTATTTTCAACTTTTTGAGGAACCTCCATGCTGTTTTCTAAGGTGGTTGCACCAGCTTGCATTCCCACCAACAGTGTAGGAGGATTCCCCTTTCTCTGCATCCTCACCAGTATCTGTCATTTCCTGACTTGTTAATTTTAGCCATTCTGACTGGTGTGAGGTGGTATCTCATTGTGGTTTTGATTTGTATTTCCCTGATGCCCAGTGATGTGGAGCACTTTTTCATGTGTCTGTTGGCCATCTGGATATCTTCTTTGCAGAAATGTCTATTTATGTCCTCTGCCCATTTCTTGATTGGATTATTTGTTCTTTGGGTGTTGAGTTTGATAAGTTCTTTATAGATTTTGGATACTAGCCCTTTATCTGATATGTCATTTGCAAATATCTTCTCCCACTCTGTCAGTTGTCTTTTGGTTTTGTTAACTGTTTCCTTTGCTGTACAAAGCTTTTGATCTTGATGAAGTCCCAATAGTTCATTTTTTCCCTTGCTTCCCTTGCCTTTGGTGTTGTTCCTAGGAAGAAGTTGATGCAGCTGAGGTCAAAGAGGTTGCTGCCTGTGTTCTCCTCAAGGATTTTGATGGATTCCTTTCTCACATTGAGGTCCTTCATCCATTTTGAGTCTATTTTCGTTCATGTAAGGAAATGGTCCAGTTTCATTTTTATGCATGCGACTGTCCAATTTTCCCAACACCATTTGTTGAAGAGGCTGTCTTTTTTCCATTGGACATTCTTTCCTGCTTTGCCGAAGATTAGTTGACCATAGAGTTGAGGGTCTATTTCTGAGCTCTCTATTCTGTTCCATTGATCTATGTGTCTGTTTTTGTGCCAGTACCATACTGTCTTGATGGTGACAGCTTTGTAACAGAGCATGAAGTCTGGAATTGTGATGCTGCCAATATGGCTTTCTTCTTCAATATTCCTTTGGCTATTCGAGGTCTTTTCTGGTTCCATATAAATTTTAGGATTATTTGTTCCATTTCTTTGAAAAAATTGGATGGGATTTTGATAGGCATTGCGTTAAATGTGTAGATAGCTTTAGGTAGCATAGACATAGTCACAATATTTATTCTTCCAGTCCAAGAGCCTGGAATGTTTTTCCATTTCGTTGTGTCTTCCTCAATTTCTTTCATGAGTACTTTATAGTTTTCTGAGTATAGATTCTTTGCCTCTTTGGTTAGGTTTATTCCTAGGTATCTTATGGTTTTGGGTGTAATTGTAAATGGGATTGACTCCTTAATTTCTCTTTCTTCTGTCTTGTTGTTGGTGTAAAGAAATGCAATTGATTTCGGTGCATTGATTTTATATCCTGACACTTTACTGAATTCCTGTACAAGCTCTAGCAGTTATGGAGTGGAGCCTTTTGGGTTTTCCACATATAGTATCATATCATCTGCAAAGAGTGATAGTTTGACTTCTTCTTTGCCGATTTGGATGCTTTTAATTTCTTTTTGCTGTCTGATTGCTGAGGCTAGGAATTCTAGCACTATGTTGAATAGCACTGGGGATAATGGACATCCCTGCCGTGTTCCTGACCTTAGCGGAAAAGCTCTCAGTTTTTTTCCATTGAGAATGATATTTGTGGTGGTTTTTTCATAGATGGCTTTGATAATATTGAGGTATGTGCCCTCTATCCCTATACTTTGAAGAGTTTTGATCAGGAAGGGATGCTGTACTTTGTCAAATGCTTTTTCAGCATTTATTTAGAGTATCATATGGTTCTTGTTCTTTTTTTTATTAATGTATTGTATCACATTGATTGATTTGCAGATGTTGAACCAGGCTTGCAACCCTGGAATAAATCCCATTTGGTCATGGTAAAAAAATCCTTTTAATGTACTGTTGGATCCTATTGGCTAGTATTTTGGTGAGAATTTTCACATCTGTGTTCATCAAGGATATTGGTTTGTAATTCTCTTTTTTGATGGGATCCTTGTCTGGTCTGGGGATCAAGGTGATGCTGGCCTCATAAAATGAGTTTGGAAGTTTTCCTTCCATTTCTATTTTTTGGAACAGTTTCAGGAGAATAGGAATTAATTCTTCTTTAAATGTTTGGTAGAATTCCCCTGGGAAGCCATCTGGCCCTGGGCTTTTGTTTGGAGATTTTTGAAGACTGTTTCAATCTCCTTACTGGTTATGGGTCTATTCAGGTTTTCTATTTCTTCCTGGTTCAGTTTTGGCAGTTTATATGTCTCTAGGAAACATCCATTTCTTCCACATTGTCAAATTTTTTGGCATAGAGTTGCTCATAATATGTTCTTATAATTGTTTGTATTTCTTTGGTGTTGGTTGTGATCTCTCCTCTTTCAGTCATGATTTTATTTATTTGGGTCCTTTCTCTTTTCTTTTTGATAAGTCTGGCCAGGGGTTTATCAATCTTATTAATTCTTTCAAGGAACCAGCTCCTAGTTTCATTTGTTCTATAGTTTTTTTTTGGTTTCTATTTCATTGATTTCTGCTTTGAACTTTATTATTTCTCTTCTCCTTCTGGATTTAGGCTTTATTTGTTGTTCTTTCTCGAGCTCCTTTTGGTGTAGGGTTAGGTTGTGTATTTGAGACCTTTCTTGTTTCTTGAGAATGGCTTGTATTGCTATATATTGTCCTCTCAGGACTGCCTTTGGTGTGTCTCACAGATTTTAAACCACTGTGTTTTCATTATCATTTGTTTCCATGATTTTTTTCAATTCTTCTTTAATTTCCTGGTTGACCCATTCAATCTTTACAAGGATGCTGTTTAGTCTCCATGTATTTGGATTCTTTCCAAATTTCCTCTTGTGATTGAGTTTTAGCTTCAGAGCATTGTGGTCTGAAAATATGCAGGGAATGATCCCAATCTTTTGATACTGGTTGGGACTTGATTTATGACCCAGGATGTGATCTATTCTGGAGAATGTTCCATGTGCACTAGAGAAGAATGTGTATTCTGTTGCTTTGGGATGGAATGTTCTGAATATATCTGTGATGTCCATCTGGCCCAGTGTGTTATTTAAGGCCTTTATTTCCTTGTTGATCTTTTGCTTGGATAATCTGTCCATTTCAGTGAGGGGAGTGTTAAAGTCCCCTACTATTATTGTATTACTGTCAATGTGTTCCTTTGATTTTGTTATTAATTGGTTTATATAGTTGGCTGCTCCCACGTTAGGGGCATAGATATTTAAAATTGTTAGATCTTCTTGTTGGACAGACCCTTTGAGTATGATCTAGTGTCCTTCCTCATCTCTTATTATAGTCTTTGGCTTAAAGTCTAATTGATCTGATCTAAGGATTGCCACCCCAGCTTTCTTCTGATGTCCATTAGCATTGTAAATTGTTTTCCACCCCCTCATTTTCAATCTGGAGGTGTCTTTGGTCTAAAACAAATTTCTTTTAGGCAGCATATTGATGTGTTTTGTTTTTTTATCCATTCTGAAACCCTGTGTCTTTTGATAGGGGCACTTAGCCCATTTACATTCAGGGTAACTATTGAGAGATATGAATTTAGTACCATTGTATTGCCTGTAAGGTGACTGTTACTGTATATTGTCTCTGTTCCTTTCTGATCTACTACTTTTAGGGTCTCTCTTTGCTTAGAGGACCCCTTTCAATATTTCCTGTAGAGCTGGTTTGGTATTTGAAAATTCTTTCAGTTTTTGTTTGTCCTGGAAGCTTTTTATCTCTCCTTCTATTTTCAATGATAATCTAGCTGGATATAGTATTCTTGGCTGCATGTTTTTCTCGTTTAGTGCTCTGAATATATCATGCCAGTTCTTTCTGGCCTGCCAGGTCTCTGTGGATAAGTCCACTGCCAATCTAATATTTTTACCATTGTATGTTACAGACTTCTTTTCCCAGGCTGCTTTCAGGATTTTCTCTTTGTCACTAAGACTTGTAAATTTTACTATTAGATGACAGGGTGTGGACCTATTCTTATTGACTTTGAGGGGAATTCTCTGCACCTCCTGGAATTTGATGCTTGTTCTCTTTGCCATATTAGGGAAATTCTCTACAATATTTCTCTCCAATATACCTTCTGCTCCCCTTTTTCTTTCTTCTTCTTCTAGAATCCCAATTATTCTAATGTTGTTTCGTCTTATGGTATCACTTATCTCTCGAATTCTCCCCTCATTGTCCAGTAGTTGTTTTTCTCTCTTTTGCTCACCTTCTTTATTCTCTGTCATTTGGTCTTCTATGTTACTAATTCTTTCTTCTCCCTCATTTATCCTAGCACTAAGAGCCTCCATTTTTTACTGCACCTCATTAGTAGCTTTTTTTAAATTTCAACTTGGTTAGATTTTAGTTCTTTTATTTCTCCAGAAAGGGCTTTTATTTCTCCGGACAGGGTTTTTCTAATATCTTCCATGCCTTTTTTCAGCCTGGTTAGATCCTTGAGAATCATCATCCTGAACTCTAGATCTGACATATTACCAATGTCTGTATTGATTAGGTCCCTAGCCTTCGGTACTGTCTCCTGTTCTTTTTTTTTTTTTTTTTTTTTTGGGGGGGTGAGTTTTTCTGGCTTGTCATTTTGTCCAGATAAGTATATATGAAGGAGAAAATGAAATACTAAAAGGGTGGCAAAGACCCCAGGAAAATGTGCTTTAACCAAATCAGAAGAGACCCCAAACCATGGAGGGGAGAAAGGGGGTAAAAAGAAGTTCAGAAAAGAAAAAAAAATTTTTAAAAATACAAATAAAGAAAAAATATAAAAAAAGAAAAAAATACATATATATTAGACTGGTGACTGGGACAGAGTCACCCACTTAATTTTGGGAGTAGTTTGTCTCTTAGAAGAAACTACCTCCCAAAATTTTAAAGAGTGAAAAACATATATAAGGTTAAACACAATGAAGGGATGGAATATGATTATAAAAATGAAAAAAAAATTTTTTAATTTCTAACAAAGGAGTTGATAAGGTAAGTTGGTTGGGAGAATAAAGAAAAAGAACGTGGAGGGAATTATCTTGGGCTGGAGACTAGAACAAGCCTATTGCTAGATTTAGGGTGTATTTTGATCTATTAGAAGAAGTTGCACCCCAAATTTTTTAGAAGAAAAAAACCTATGTGTATACAAAAAATGATGTTAGATACAATGAAGGGTAAAATATGACTATAATAATTATGGTTCAAAAAACATTTTTTTGTGAAAGGTATTAAGGTAAACTAGTTAAAAAATGTTAAAAGAGGAAAGGGTAAAAGTTAAAAAAAATCTAACAGAAGAAAAAAAATTTAAAAAATTTGATTAACTTTGCAAGACTAAAGATTCATGGAGAGAAGGCCACGAGTTCCATGCTTTGCTTTCTCTTCCTTTGGAATTCCGCTGTTTTCCTTGGTAAATGAACTTGGTCTTGGCTGGATTTCCTGTTGATCTTCTGGGGGAGGGGCCTGTTTTAGTGATTCTCAAGTGTCTTTGCCCCAGGCGGAATTGCACCACCCTTACCAAGGGCCATGCTAAGTATTCTGCTGGGGTTCACTGTCGGGAGCTTTTGTTCCCTGAATGCTTTGTGTAGAGTTCCAGAGGACGGGAATGGAAATGGTCGCCTCCCAAGCTCTGGCCCAGAGGACTTGAGAGCTCAGGGCCCTACTCCCCAGTGAGCCCTCAGAGAAAAGCACTCAATCACTCCCGTTTCCCTAGCCTCTGGCCCTGCTCCAAGCTCACCCAGGCTGTGACCAATCATCTTTGTCTCTGGCACACAGCTCCGCCTGGAGTCTCTGAACCCCGCAGATCCCTGAGCTCTTCCGGGGGGGTGTGTCTCCCCAGATCTTGTGGGGATCCCACTCACAGAGCAGTGGCCTGTGCCACGGATTATGGTTCAAGGT
Source organism: Taxidea taxus jeffersonii (assembly GCA_003697995.1). NCBI lineage: Eukaryota > Metazoa > Chordata > Mammalia > Carnivora > Mustelidae > Taxidea > Taxidea taxus. The sequence goes on from RCUC01167885.1 coordinate 23,168, forward strand.
AGCCCCGAGTTGAGAGCTCACTCCTTGGCTCTGTCTCTGTAGCTGGCTTCCCCGCTTTAATACCTGTGAATTCTGCAACACTCAGACACCCCCGATCCTTCTGTGACCCCTCAGGACCTGAGGCCACGCTTTCCCCATGAGGTCTTCACCCCGGTTTAGCCTCTGGAGTGATGTCCCTCCATGGAGGAGACTTTTAAAAGTCCTGATTTTGTGCTCCATTGCTCCATTGCTTGCCAGGAGCCAGCCCCTCCCCCCAGGGTCTATCTTTCTGTCGCTTTGGATTCACTTCTCCGCTGGTCCTACCTTCAGAAAGTGGTCGATTTTCTGTTTCTAGAATTGTTGCTCTTCTCTTCGATCTCCTGTTGGATTTGTAGGTGTTCAGAATGGTTTGATAAGCTATCTAGCTGATCTCCTGCTACCTGATGTCGTCTCAGCCTGCTATTTCTCTGCCATCTTGACCTCCCCCAGTAGCATGTTGTTTAACCTTCATGTATTTGGGTTCTTCCCAGATTTTTTCTTGTGGATAATTTCTAGTTTCATAGCATTATGGTTGGAAAAGATGCATGGTAGGGCTTCAATCTTTTTTAATTTGTTGAGACCTATTTTGTGGCCTAACTTGTGATCTATTCTGGAGAACATTCCATGTGTACTTGGAAAAGAATGTGTATTCTGTTTTAGGATGGAATATTCTGAATATACCTGTTAGATCCATCTGGTCCAATGTATCATTCAAACCCATCGTTTCCTTGTTGATTTTCTGTTTGGATGGTCCATTGATGTAAGTGGGGTGTTAAAGTCCCCTACTATTATTGTATTACTGTTGATTACTTTGTTATTAGGTGCTTTATGTGTTTGGTGCTCCAATGTTAGGTGCATAAATATTTACAATTTTTATATCTTCTAGTTGGGTTGTTCCCTTTGTGATCATATATTGTCCTCTTCATCTCTTGTTACAGTCTTTGTTTTAAACTCTATTTTGTGGGGCGTCTGGTTGGCTCAGTGGGTTAAGCCTCTGCCTTTAGCTCAGATCATGACCTCAGGGTCCTAAGATCAAGCCCTGCATTGGGGTTTCTGCTCAGCAGGAAGCCTGCTTCCCCTCTCTCTCTGTCTGCTACTCTGCCTACTTGTGATCTCTCTCTCTCTCTGTCAAATAAATAAATAAAATCTTAAAAAAAAACAACTCTATTTTGTCTGACATAAGTATTGCTACCCCAGTCTTTCCACTTTCATTTGTCTAATAAAGCTTTCCTATCCCTTCACTTTCAGTCTGCATGTCTTTAGATCTGAAATGAGTCTCTTGTAGGCAGTATATTGAGGAGTCTAGCTTTTTTTTATCCATCCTGTCATGTCTTTTGATTGGAGAACTTAGTCCATTTATATTCAAAGCAATTAAAAAAAAGATTTTATTTATTTATTTGACAGAGATCACAAGTAGGTAGAGAGGCAGGCAGAGAGAGAGGAGGAAGCAGGCTCCCTGCTGAGCAGTGAGCCCAATGTGGGCCTCAATCCCAGGACCCAGGGATCATGACCTGAGCTGAAGGTAGAAGCTTTAACCCACTGAGCCACCCAGGTGCTCCTCAAAGCAATTATTGATAGGTATATACTTATTGCCATTTTGTTATTTGCTTTATCATTGTTTTTGGAGTTTCTCAGTTCTTTTCTATCATGATTTGATGGCTTTTAGTGATATACTTGGATTCCTTTCTCTTTATTTTTCCTCATTTATTACTGGTTTTTGATTTATAGTTAACATTTAGTTTATGTATAAAATATTATGCATATAGCAGTCTATATTAAATTGATGGTCACATAAGTTTGAACCCATCCTACAAGCACTGAATTTTTATTCCTCTTCTCCCCACATTTTAGGTATATGGTGTCATACTTTACATTTTTAAATTTTGTGAATCCTTGACTGATTTTTGTAGATACACTTAATTTTCCTGCTTTTATGCTTCCTACTTTTTTTACTCCTGCCTACTGTCTTTCCTTTCCACTCAGAGTTCCCGTTACCATTTCTTGTAGGGTTGGATTTTGTGGTGATAAATTCCTCTAACTTTTATTTGTCTGGGAAACTCTGTCTCTCTCCTATTCTGAATGATAGCTTTGGTGGATAGGGTACTTGTTGCACATTTTTTTTCTTTCAGCACTTTTTAAAAAAAATATTTAATTTATTTGAGGTAGAGAGGCAGAAGGAGAGGGCAGGAGGGTAGAGAGAAGCAGACTCCCCACTGGGCAGAGAGCCTGATGCAGGGCTTGATCCCAGGACTCTGGGATCATGATCTGAACTGAAGGCAGATACTTAACTGTCTGAGCCACCCAGAAGTTCCTCAGCACTTTGACTATATTGTACCACACCCTTTTGGCCTTTAGCCTTATGGTGTTTCCCTCATATGTACTGTTTTCTTTTGCTTCTGTTTAAAATTCTCTCTTTATCACTAATTTTGCCATTTAAATTCTCTGTGTCTTGGTGTTGACCTCCTTGGGTTGATTTTGTTGTGGGCTCTCTGCCTCCTGGTTCTGGATTTGTTTCCTTCCTCAGATTTGGGAGGTTCTCTTCTATTCCTTCAAATAAATTTTCTGCACCCTTTTCTCTTTCTTTTCCTTCTGAGATCCTTATAATGCAATGTTATTATACTTTTGGAGTTGCTGAGTTCTTTTAGTCTATTTTCATTTTTTTAGCCTCCTGTTCAGCTTGACTCCTTTCCATTCTCTGTCCTCCAGCTTGCTAATCCATTCTCCTGCTTCTTCTAGTCTACTATTTATTCCATCTAGTATATTTTTAATTTCAGTTATTCTTCCTGTTATTGGTTCTTTTCTTATGTTTTCTATCTCTTTGTTGAGGATCTCACTGAGATCCTCTACTCTTTTCTCAAGTCCAGAGAGTATCTTTATGTCCATTACTTTCAGTTCTCTATCAGGCATATTATTTATCTCAATTTCATTTAGCTCTCTTGCTGTGATTTTGTCATGTTCTTTCATTTGGGACACATTCCTCTATCTCTTTGTTTTGTCTAACTCTTGGTGTCTCTGTATGTGCTATCAAAGTCAGCTATGACTTCTGATCTTGAAAGTAGTGGCCATGAAAAAGAGGTCCTTTAGTGTTCTACAATACAATGTCCTTTGTTTACCAGAGGCTGAGCTTCAGGGGGTGTCTCCTATGTGTGTTGTATATGTCCTCTTGTTGTGGTTGAACTGTGTTTGCCTTTAGTCCAGTCATCTGCAATGGCTCTCTTTCCCTGTTGTGGGCAGAGTTTGCTTCCTGTGGTGTTAATATACTGGTCTGGGGCTGCCTTAAGCTTAAGGTGAGCCAGGCCAGTGCAGTAGCACTGTGAACTACAGGGTACTTTCCCTGTGTTGTCCCTCAGAAACTTTGATTGGTGGGTGGGACCAGCAGTCAGACCAGATATCTGCTCTCAGCCCCGCTGGGGACAAGTTGAACTGGTGTATGTAGTTATTTTCCCCTCTTCCTGGTGCAGGAGTCACTTTGGAAGGGTGCTGGCCCCTGTCAATGCTGCTTGTACCTCGCTAGCCTTGTGGCCCCCCTGTGGATAGGCTTTTGCCCAGGGCACATTCGAGGGGCCATGTCCGTAAGAGAACACAGGGATAGGGCACACGGTACCAGCAAGATTGATGCTGGTCCACTGTGTGGGACCTGCAGCCAACCAGGAAAATTCCTGTCCTGGCCAAGATGGAGGCAGTGTTTTTGCAGAAGTGCCCAGGGACAGCACACACTGTTGGAAGGCTAGACAGGGTGCTCACTGCATTAGTTCCTGCAAGTATCTGTATATCTAGTTCAGGGGGCAGGGGATGGAAATGCCAGCTCTTTTGTTCTTGGAGAAGTACCCTCAAGGTTCCTGCCCTTCCAGCACATGCTCTATGATTAGTAAATAAATCTTTTTCCTGGATACCCCAGACATTTTTCCATACTGCTATATCTCAGTGGGGCTGTTTATTGTGCTATCTCTTTAAGGGTGGGGACTCTCCTTACTCTCACCCTCTCAGCTCACTCAAAGCAAAACCCACTGATTTTTAAAGTTCCAAGTGTTAAGCCCCATTAATTTTCAAGTCCCTCTGGTTTTCAAAGCCAAATATTATGGGGATTCATCTTCCCAAGTGCATCCCCTATGTTTGGGGTACCCGAGATGGGGCCTTGTCCTCTCCACTCTCTGTGCTTGCAGTGTCTCTCCCTCCTGCAGACAATCCTAAGGGTCAGTTTGGCTTCATGTCTCTGTGTTTTCTGCCCTTTTCTATGTGGCCTGTCCTCTTCATTTAACTCTAAGGAGTCTGTTTGCCCATCTTTGGATTTTTTTTCTGGGTTATTTACACTTTGTGGGTATTATCTTGGTATATCCTTGGGGCAAGGTGAGCTTAGGATCCTCCCACTCTGCCATCTTCTCTGAAAGTCCAGTGCTGTCATTTTCATTATCATTTGTCCCATTACTGTATCTTATCGATTGGAGCCAAACTCTTCATGGAGTGAAGAATGTGTTTAATGATTATCTCCCAAATCTGGTGACTGCCATCTAGTTCTTGTATTCATTAATATGGGTAGAATGAGGTAAGGAAGAGACATGGCAGGATCCTCAGTTGTTTTCCTGGACCAAACATTGGAAAACTGTTTACTTCTGTATATTTAAAATTTTTTTCTCTGTGTAGGGTTTCTCATTCTCAGCACTGTTGGCGTTTTGAGCCCTGTAATTGTTTATGATGACTGTTCTTGCATTATAGGAAATTAGCATTTCTGGCTTCTGTCTACTTCATGCTAATAGCACCTACCCAGTTATGATAACCAAAATATATCTCTAAACATTGCCAAATGTCCCCTGGGAGTGGGGCGGGTGACAAGCTCACACCCTGTTGAGAACCACGCTCCCTATAAAACTCAATGCTTGTTTATTTTTTTGTAAGCCAGCCAAATGGAGAACAGCTTTCTCTAAAATCTATAAAACTTGTAGCACTGTACATTGGGATTCCACATGCTTCTCCCTATTTAGTAAACAAGAATGGGAGTCAGGATTCAGGATGCCCAGGTTCTAGTCTTGGCTTTGCCCTGTTTCCCCATTGTAGGATGACCTTAAGTAATTTACCCCCAAACTCCCTAGGTTTAATTGTTCTCATACATAAATTAGCATAGTTGAATGTTATGCAATATCCTTGTATTCTTATTCCACATTGGGAGGTACACTTACACTTTCAAAAAGTTGGTTTTATAACCTTTGATCCATTAACTCCACTTCAAGTAGTTTATCCTAAAGAAATGCATGTGTGTGCAAAGTTTACATACAAGTATGCTCATTGCATTGTTAATAATGGCAGATAATTTGAAATAACTCCAGTGTTTATTTTTTATGGAGTTATGTAGATAAATTGTGGGCCATTTATGCAATATAATACAATGAGCTATTATAAAGGATAAGGCTTGGAAATATACATATACAATATGTATAAATCTATGTAAGTGTGAAAAGATGCATTATATACATTTAAAGTAGGAAATAAAAAATTTGAAATAGAAAATATATTTTAATCCTATTTTATAGGATTTATATTGTAATTTTTATAGGATTTGTTTTGTGTAATATCCTATCTTACAATCCTATTTATATTTATAAAATTATCTCTATATACAAACATATAAATGGAAAAAATATTGAGGCTTATACCCTAACCTGTTAGGGGTTAGGTTATATAAATGACTTTCTGCATTACATGTTTCTGTAGTGTTCAAACTGTTAATTTTTTTAAGAATAAAACAAGTGTATTTTTAAAGATTTTATTTATTTATTTGTTAGAGAGAGCACGTGAGCACAGGCAGACAGAGTGGCAGGCAGAGGCAGAGGGAGAAGCAGGCTCCCTGCCGAGCAAGGAGCCCGATGCGGGACTCGATCCCAGGATGCTGGGATCATGACCTGAGCTGAAGGCAGCTGCTTAACCAACTGAGCCACCCAGGCATCCCAAATAAGTGTATTTTTTTTAAGATTTTATTTATTTATTTGACAGACAGATCACAAGTAGGCAGAGGCAGGCAGAGAGAGAGGGGGAAGCAGGCTCCCTGCTGATCAGAGAGCCCGATGTGGGGCTTGATCCCAGGACCCTGGGATCAGACCTGAGCCGAAGGCAGAGGCTTTAACCCACTGAGCCACTCAGGTGCCCCCAAATAAGTGTATTTTTAAAAGAAGTGCATATTTTCTTTCATACTAGGTTGAGGTGGATAAAATAGTCACTTTATCTAGGTCATTGTTCTCAACTGAAGGTGATTTTGCCCCCCACCCTTTCTAGGGAACATTTGGCACTATCTGAAGGCATTTTTAGTTGTCACAACCAAGGAATGAGGGATACCCCTGACATCTAGTGGGTAAGGACCAGCAACACTGATATACATCCAACATAGGACAAGTCCTGCCCCCACCACATTAGGCCCAAATGTCAATAGTGCTAAGGTTGAGATCTTAGCCATTTGGTCAAGAACAGTGGATAGAAATGTACTAATTATGATGAAGAGATTGTTTGAAGTAATTGCCTCTAAAATCTTTGGGGAGTATTATAGTTGAGCCTGATATAGTTATCAGAGATCATATTCCTCATCCTATTATTTTTTTCTTGGAATATTAAAGGACATTACAAAAACTGCTCCATTCAGTTTTACCACAAGTTTTATTTTTCGTCATTTTTGAAGGACTTTTACTTTTTATATTCTCTCCTTGAAAATCATGGCTATGGTATCATCAAGGTGCTATGTCTTTTCCATCCCTAGAGTCTCCTGTTCTTTATGTTGGTTGCATACTCAGCCTTGTTGCAAGATGCCTATTGCAGGTGTAGGTGCCATAGTTAAATGTGGAAATGTTTAGAGAAAGAAAAGAGAAAGTCTCTTTTTGTGGCTTTGTCCTAAGAACTGCTTGGAGACTTGCTCTCATCTCAATGGGCAGAACTGGGCCATGTGCCTATCACTGCCCTAATTTCTGGCCGTGGGAAGAGAATTAACTTTAGATGGATCCACACTTTCCTGGAGCTGTAGTGGGGGGAGGGATGGTTGGTCAGCTTTCCCTGAGGCTCCTAACAATGGGTAAGGAAGGTAAATACATGAACAGAATTGAGTTATGTTTTGTTTTTTTTTAAAAAAGGAAGGATGAGCATTGGTTGTTGGGAAGAGAACTTAGTGTCTGCTTCAAAATAACATCCCTGTGTGCTCTGAAGTAGCTGAATGACCTCCCATTCAAGGGCAACCCAATCCTGATTAACTCTGCAGTAAGCTGAGTTAGTTCTGGATCATAAACTCCTTGAGAACAGGGATAAAGATTTGTTCATAGACTTATTAATTATTTATGCTTTGACTGCTTTCAAAAAGGACTTGAAATGACTTACAATAAAAAATGCATACAATAAAACTCTTAAAACCATGGTAACCAGAATCATGTTATGAAAGGGTAGGAATAAGATTCATCTTTTTTACCTTTTATATCACCTAGCTTCGTGCTTTATACACACACACACACACACACACACACACACACAAATTCTTAAGAATAAATATTTAAATAAATAGCCATCCTAACCCTCGGCTGGGAGCATAAATTTTATGGAATACCCAGAGAATCATTTTAAAATTAGCAGCCAGTGCTTCCCTGAGGAAAGGCATCAGAGTTGCTTAGGTTGAACAGATTTTTCTGCTTAGGTTGAACAGAGGCTAAGGTTGAACAGATTTTTCATGCTAAGGGGAAACAGTACAAATGATGATTGACCTTGCCATTGGCAGCCACAGATAGATGGATTATTGTCCTTATACTGTTCTTTCCAGTGAGGCACTCTTAGCAAAGAACCATCCAGACAGCAGCATCTACAAAGCTCTACGATGAAAAATATGTGTGTGTCAATTAGTATGTTACACTGATTTGTCCCTGTTACCTGTATATCAAGGGGCTCTGGAAAAATCATTCCCACCAGCTAAACTGTAACTTAAAGCACCCAACATTTCCTCTTGTGTTCTCTACCCCCAACCCTACCCTTCACCCCCAAAATGTATTTCCTTGAAAATGTAAATTCTTGGTAGGCTTAATATATTCTTTGTTGGTGTTTAAATTTTACGTAGGAGCAAAGCCTTTAGCCAAAGACATTTTTCCATTGGTTAAATTCTAGACACTTTGGAATTCATTTCTGGTAATGGTGAATCAGGTCATTTGGACCAATCTTCCCACTAGGAATAGTGGAAAAGCTGGGTCAGCTATGGAAAACAACTGTTCTAAGACTTAACAAAGTAGTAAGACGGTGACAACTTAGCGATCAAAGATCTGGGAGAAGAAAAAAACCCAAAGAGGCAATGCTAGCTTTGGGGGCTGCTTTCCTGAAAAAATTTCTACAGGAGAAAATTTGAAGGCTGAGAAGCTTAAGCAGGGCATGAATAGTCTTATAGGACTAGTGCGACAAACACCAGAGTTAAGGGTTCACCAAGGGGGGAGCTCTGCCAAACTCATCAGGTTTTGTGTTCAAACCTCAAAGGTATACTCCCTAGGAGTAAGGGTATATTGGAAGTAGATAGGTTTTGGATCTTGTCAGCCCTTGATTGAACTGTGGTGATCTGGAATTGCAAGCATCCCTAACCTAGATCCAGAAGCAAATTTAAAACTCCTTAATAGGAAGATACTGTATTGCAGAGCCTCAAGTTTTCTCTACATTTTTCCACATAATATGAGGAAAACACAGATTTGTGACTTCAGACCAAAACAAAGAAGAGACAGAGGAACTAGACCCACAGGAGATCCAGATATGGAGTTATGAGACCCTGCGAGACTTCAAAATAACCATGCTTAATATTTTCAAGAAAAGAAAAGGTGAGATGGAGAGCAAGAGAATATGACCGATGATATATGAAGAGATAAATGGTGTGGAATTTTCCAGAAGTGACAAAAACCTTCAAGTCACAGATACACATCCCAAGTAGGACTAGTACAAAGAAAACAAGAGAAAAACAGACTAAAAGAACACATTCTATAATCTGAAAGAAGCCAAGGTAGGAGGGTGGGGGGAGGAAAGAGAGAGAAGAAAAGAACACATACCAGATGGAAGCAGTAGAAAGTAAACAGTAATATGGTAGTTTAAACGCAAATACATGAGTAATTACATTTCAAGTAAACATGCTAAAAATACTCCAATTTAAAGATAAAGATGATCAGACTAGAGTTTTAAAACCCCAAAACTCAATGACGTGTTGCTTATGAGAGATCTATCTCATAAAATGTACATATACATTAAATATAAGGGTACTGAATGTCAGACACTAGAGAGCTAAGTAAGGCAGGGTTTGGTACAGGAAACATTTAATATGCCCGACATAGCTGCAATACAGAGCTGCCTCTTTTCTCTTGGACTGGGTCTGTCATTTGAAGGTTATTTATTAAGATATCGAATAACCTCTGATTTATCAGACGTTTTGCCCCAGATTGCATTATAAATGTTAGCAAAGAATATAGATTAAGGATTCCTAATCTTTTCATGATGAGATAATTTTTTTTATTCCTCTGAAGTCTTGTGTCATTGGATTTTAGACAAGAATGGAGGTAGTGGTGGGAAGAGGGGGAGGGGGGCGGGGTTCTCTTTCCTTCCTGAAATCTCTTAAAACAATAGGGTGAGGTTAAACAGTTAGGCAGACTTGGAATTAGGTGAGTTAACTATGTTTTTTACAGGTTAAAAGAAACAGTGAATGCGTGGGCATCTTGGTGATGAGTTTATTTGGAGAGTTGAAGAAGTTGTGAGAAAACATAGGAAATCATCTCAGTAGAAATCAGGAAGAAGTTGACCTATGTTCAGTGCCACTTGGGAGTGCAAAAGGTCATCTTGTCTTCTCTTCAGAAGTTTTTCTCCAGACTTTTAAATACATGTCCTCTTAATCCCTGCCATTGAGAAAATGCCTCCTTATTGGAGGACAGGGGAAGCAATTTCAGTTGCTTGAGTGCTGTTAATATTTGAAACTAGTTTTTAAGATTTACTTCCATAAAGTAGTCATTACTGTGATATCATCAGCAATGTAGTTTGATATAATTAATGCTTTATAATCGTTGTAAGAGTTGTCCATGGTAGTATTATTAGCATGATTATTTTTATCCTAATAGGGCTCTGATATCCCCTGTGCTTACTACTGCTTGTTTTGTGTGCTTGGGGAGAGAGGGCATGAGAGGAAAGACAGCTTTGGTTTTAATAGTACTTCCTCTCTCTTCAGTTCCAGCTCATCTACACTTCAGTTTTAATTAAGCTCCTTTCATGTCAGGGAATGCTCCATCTAGTTTATTAAAACAATAAGGTTAATTCATTTGGGGATTCATTTAAATTGTGGTTGCTGATCTTGGAATCCAAGACCATTTGGAACAACAACAAAAAAAAATCCTGTATTTTTATGTTCCTGGGAGGTAAGGCAACTCACTGCTTCTATGCTTTCTTTCCACACTGCCAGTATTTACCACAGCCAAGCCTTCCTTGTAAATTTGTTGAATGGAATCCAGAGGTTGAGTATCTATCTGAAAGAAGGAGCTTGGGGACACTATATTAGCGTCATCCATGCCATTAAATCCTATCCCATATTTTGAATGCACTAATGCACTATTTAAAGGAAATCTTCAGAGAATCTTATGTAATAAAACAGATTATTTTAGTAATTTAAATAATCCTTCACTCCTTCTTCCAATACATAATTTGTACACAGACTTTGGGTTGAATCTTAGAATTTCATAAATTGGATTTCATAAATTGGATAAAGTGGGGAGCACTTTTAACTTGAAATGTTTCTCAAGAGGTGTTCTTTCCTTCAGGTCATTTACTTATTACATGTATCAATATTTTGGCAAAAGACCAAACATTTCTAAATAGGATGAAAAATAGAAGGTGTATAGCTAGGTGTTTTTAATATATATAT
>RCUC01167886.1:0-51295 GCA_003697995.1 Taxidea taxus jeffersonii
ATTTAAGAATCTGTAGGAGCTAGATTACAAATAAATTAAAACACTCAGATTAGTTGTACACTATAAACTAATTAAATACCGACCCCCCCTTTTTAAAGGAGGGTGCATTGGGCAGCAAGACTGCATTGAGACAAATCTTTTAAGAGGAAAGTATCACTTATCTTGCCTTTTTTTCCTGTTGATCGGTTGCTGTGTGACAATGAATCTAGAAAAATCTAAAGCAAAAAGCTCCTGAGGAGAAAGATCTTGAGCAGTGGTCTCTCGGGTTGGCCCTAGGACATAATCACTGCCCATTTCGTGCCCTTTGCACCTGTAGTGTGTACCCGACCAAATGCGATGGCTTTGAGAATGTCCAGAGCCATCCAATTCAACTATCAACCACAAAGAACCACCTAAGTACTTCAGCACTTCAGAAAAAAAAAAAAATTCCAAAGGAAATTTAACAGGCAGAGGAAATGAAGGTTAAGAAACAGACCCTGCCTCCAGAGTCTGACACCAAACCGAGCCTGGTCGGCCCCAGGCATCCAATGGCAGAAAGCTCGCAGGTACCGCCAACCTGGCCCCAAGATGTTTCTGTGAATGAAGGGATCCTTCTGCTACCCGGAGCGGGCCACATCACACACCTCTCTCCTAAACCCGAACTCAATTTGCCCATAATCCACGCACCTCGACAGGGAAACACGGGATTCTAGTAGCTGGTGCATTTTTCTACTAGGTTTTTCGGGAACTCGGAAACCGACGCTGGGGAACACAAGTGTTCAGCGCCAGGTAAAACTTCCCTGGATTTGAAGCCACTAAGATGGGTAGAAAGACTCCGGTGAGCACCGTTAAGGTGGAAAGCGTGCAGTGTGCGCGTGGTGAGTGCCCAGATAGGCGCAAAACAAATGACCGCACATACCACAAAGGCAAAAGCAAACAGAATGCACCTAGAAGCACGTTCAGCAAAGTGTAGAACTGTCTACACTTGCACCGAGGAATCAATCTCTGCAACAGCGGACGCGAGGGCAGATCCTCCGGGCTCTGTGTCGGGGACTAAAGCGGGTCATCTTGGGGCCACGGGCACTGCGTAGCCCAGCGAAGTCATCCCGAGAATCGGGAAAGCCGACCTGCGGAGGTTGCTGGGGGCCATAAAGGACACGGCCGGCCGCAAAGGAGATAGATTCAGGGAAGTCCAGAGAAGGAGCCTCCCTTTGGGAGCCAGGGAGAGTTTGGGGGGCGGCTCCGAAGGGAGTGGAAGCTCCGGGACTCGAGGCCGCCCCAGGAGAGGAGTCGGGGTGCTCCTCGCAAAGGGCGAGCCCTCCCTCAGTGCTCGGCACCTCGCGCATCCCAGAATCCCCACTCTAGTGCCTCCGCTCCAGGGAGGCTTCGGGAGCCTCTCACTGACCTGCGGGTCCGGACGTGCCGGCCTCCCCGGCCGCGTTTCAGCACCCCGGGTGAGGCTGGGGCCGCGCTGAATTCCTCGTAGGCGCCCCTGTCTCAGCTATCCGCGCCCGCGAAGCGGTCCGCGGGAATGTCGGGCTCAGCAGGCGGCGCAGGGCCAAAGCGGACTGGCTGGCAGCGGGCGCAGCTGGAGTGAGCCCCGGGGCCGCGGAGTCCGCGGGACCGCGGGTCTTCCCCCCGCCCCTCCGGTCCGCACAACCAATGGCGGCGAGCCGGCCCCCTCCTCGCCGCCCCCCAGCCGCTGCTCAGGCTGGCGCTTGGCTCTAGGACTGCAGCCCCGCTCGGGCGAGGGAGGAGCTTGAGCCGGTGTTGGAAAATCCTGGAGGACGAAGAGGCGTTCGCACAGGGAGCCCCATCTGGGAAAGGCAGGTGTGGTGCAGCTAACTTTTGTGTGGGGGGGAGTACGGGGGTGCAGTTTCTCTGGGGACTCAGAGACCTCTCCGCAGGCGAAAGCATGTACTTTATGCCAAGTTTCTACCCCCTCTTAAACGTCTATTATGAGTTCCACGCAACCCCCACTCCAGAAGAGTCCATCACATCAAGTTCAGTTCTGAGCTGCATGAGGGCATCGCCCCATCCCGTGGTGAGTTTGGCCTCACACGTATCTACGTACACGCTTTTCTCTTCTTTCCTCTCTGAATCCTCTGCCAAATCATCAGATGAAATGAATAGGATTGGAGTCCCATCACTGCCAGGGAACCGACAACCCTAAAAGTCCTTACTGCATAACTGGCTTAGAGAGAGTCATAGACCTTAAAAGAACTCTGGGGAAAAGTTAGACAAGACTAACTTCGGTTACCAGGTTACCAACCAGACCCATGATACTCACTTTAAAGACTCTGGATTCCTGTTTTTCAACTGAAAAACTTATTTCAACGGATCATTTGATGTCTGCAGTATCTTCTCTGACATTCAACAATCCAATTGTCTTTCTTGCCTATTTGCCTGGTGAAGGGGTGAGCACTTGTGAAATGTTGGTATGGCTCCTTTTCCTCTACCTCCATTTACCCACCTCCTGTCCTGCGGCATTCACCCTGAGCTTCATCCACCTGTGGCTAGGACAATGAACCACGCAAATCAATATAGAAGGATGATGCCCAAGTCTTAGTGACCATTTAAACTTGTACAAATTCTCCTACTTACCAGTGCCATCTCCTGGGATTATGTTAGTTGTGCCCATGTTCAGAGACTTTGCGGCCCCCTTGGTAAGTGAATTGTAGGGTTGTGTTCATCTTTTCTATGTGAATCTCTGTATCATCTAAAATGCAGGGTGGTAGAATAAGCTGCATAGAAAAGAGTGCCGATTCAGAGACCTGCTTCTGTCCCAACACATTTCCATTTGTATTCTAAATTTGATTCATTCACATGTCACTTTCATGAGTTTTGTTACATCTGTCTATCCCTCTACTCAATGTCTTAACTTAGATTTTTACTTGCCTCATTGTAATTAGTCATATCCATGAAATCATTGGTTATATACCAATTGTACTTCAATACAAAATAAGGTAGTAATAAATAAGTAACCTGTAGGTCTTTTCTTGACATTTCCTGAGCTTAATTGCCTAGAACTGGTGTAACAACTAACCACAAACTGTTAAAAAAACTAACAGGAGAGGCAAAGCTTCTCTTGTCTTTATTTTTTTTTAATTTCATGTATAAATGATCTAGAAAGTTAATTGTCAAATTTGCTTACATAGAAAGTCTTCAAAAGTAGTCAGGCACCACTCACGTTCCTTGGCAGTTTGGAGCCATAGTCCTAGCTTCTAGTGAGCAAGATCATCCCCTTAACCTCCAGTTCTTTTCTATCTTACTCAGAGATGGATGAATTGTTTTTTTCTGTTGTTATTTTTTTAAGTGTAAAATTTGGATTCAGATGGAGAATCATTAAATTCTGATGTTGTCACTTACTATCTATGTGCTTAAGCCAATCACTCAATCTCTCTGAGTCTCATTTTCCTTATCTATAAAATGGCCATAATAGTACCCACCTTAATAGGTTGTTGTGAAGTCTAAATACACACACACACACACACACACACACACACACACACACACACAGTTCCTAGCTACTATCTTGCATGTAATAAGGGTATAAAAATATTAGCTCTGTCTTTCCTTCTTTGCTGTCATCAAAGCAACATTCAGAATTACTTTGTCCATTCTCTAATTTTCTTCTAGGTTATCAGGAAGCTTGTGTTCTGTTTCTAATGCTCCCTAGACTAATTCTCTGCTCCCTTTCCTTGATTCCTTCATCTCTGCCCCCCTTTTGATGTTCTCTCCCCAAACTCTATCTTCTCTCTCATGCCTTAACCTCTCTTCTTTCAAGCAGTTCTTATATTCCATCTGCCACAATCTCAGAGCTCTGTACCCTGTAGAGGAACTAAGATAACTCTGAGAAGAGGGTAGGTCATAAAAATTCTTACTTCTTTTGCATTTACATGATGTGTCAGTAAGTCCTTTTTGATTGTTTGCTTAAGTCATAGTCTTCCTGAAAACATGGAGAAATTTAGATTTTCTAATGCTATGGAAAAATTCCTGGACCACAAGTACTATTAAATTCAACAGACATTTTTGGAGCATCTGCTATATGCCAAGCAGTGCCCCAGGCACTAGGGAGATAAAAATAAAGACAAAGTCTCTACCTTAAAATGCTTACATCCCATTAGACAGACATATAAATACCTAAGTTGAATATAAGTGTGCCTTGTGGGGCTTCAAGCCAATAGTGCACATGAAATAATTTTCTTTATTTTTTCAGTTATGAGGTTGTATTGGACTAGCCAATCAAAATGCACATCCTGACACCAGTCCCCTGCTGACTGAGGAGCCATGTTCTGTCTCCTGAGCAGAGCTCACCGACTCAGGATGGGCTTAAATTGATGAAGCCAAAAAGGCTATATACACATGCTCATTTTTCCCATGTCCACCCCAATCCCCATTGCCGCTATGGTGAGAACATGCACATGTGACCTCAATTTGGCTGATCAAATGTACCTTTCTTATATCTAGAACTGGGAATCATTCAGCGGCGCTGAGATAAGAAGCCCTTTCTTTGACAGTGATTGCCACAGTTTCTAGGCCCACCAGAAGGATAAGCAGTTAAATTGGGTTTCTGGAGCCCAGGTATCAGTTGCAAGTTATGGCTCCTACTGCTCACTGATGGCAATAGTGTTCTCACTTGTCTAATTTGGAGGTATGATTGGCTGTGATTTTGCATGCTCCCCATTTCTGTTCCTTCTCTAAGCATGTCTCTGATCCAGTATCTTTTCATTAAATTCTTTTTTTGCTTAAACCAGCCAAATTGATTCTTAGCTACTAAGAATACTTTGGCTGAGGCTTGGTATAAAGGCTCTACCTCAACAAGAAGAATGTTGATTAACTAATGCTCTGCTAGGACACTCAACTGGAAATATTAGAGTTGGTCAATTGGAAACCAGATCAGAAGTTAAAAACACAACCCATGGACTATGAGACAGCAAGGACTTTGTGTGGGCTGAAATTATGAGTAAGCAGAAGTTATGAATAAACAAAAGTTATGAGCTAGCAGAAATCTACATACATGCAGAGGAGAGGAAGAGGTGGTTAGCTGAGAGCAGCAAGGAAACAGAGCAAGAGGAACTGAGACCCCATGATGGTGAGGGAACAGGTGAACTCCTGCTCTCACGGGACTCCAGGCTAATGGGTTAGCCCTGGATTTGCCTTGAATCCTGAACTGTTTTCCAACTTTCAAACTACATTTCCATTTCTGTGAACCTGATTAACCCTGGCTATTTCTGGGTTCCTGTGAAATTCCAGTTGCTCTTATTATGTTGTATATCCTTATTCCTTGTAGTAATTCCCTTATTCCTTGAGGTAACCAGGATAACAGTGTATTTTATATGACCAGAGGGTTCCAAAGATTACAGGGATGATATGGCTAGGACCAGGAAACAACAGTCAAATAGTGTCTCTCTGAAGTCACTATCTTCCTCTCCAAAAATGTACTTTCTTTTTTTCCTGTTTTACTTGAAATCTCCAGCAGAAGAACCTTCCTCTGGTCTGAAAAATTAATGGTGTATCAGAAGCCCCTGTTTAAAATGTACTCTAGTTTCTTGTGGGAGTGAAAAGCTGGAGGTATTTCTACATTAGTATCTAAGCAGATCATATAAGTTCGTTCTTAAATTTGAACTCTTAGGGGTTCAGGTAGGTATAGAGCAGAAACAATGGGCACCGGGAGGGAAGAGTGGAGCGTAGATAATAGAAAATGGCAGTGAGAGCCCCTGCAGCATTCTAAAGGAATATTTAGAATGGAATATTCCCATAAGGAAAGATCCTGGTGGCAGTCAGTGTAAAGAGTGCTAGGGGACAGTAGGGCCAAAATGGCAGCCTTGCAACAAGGTGGACACTAACACCAAACATTCTCAGTTCATAGTCTTCCTTCTGCCAGTTCTAGAGTGTGACCATGCGTAATTTTTGTTATCCTTCAGCTTTTATAGGAGATGGGGTTCAGCTGAAGTGGCAGAGGACAATGGCTATTGTATATGCCCACCTTGAGATAATGTTCAGAAATTACACCAACATTCATTATGCCTTGGCGTTACTTGCCTGAGTCCGTAGCCTTTGTTTTATCTCCCATAACACAGTGCCCTCTCATGGCTTAGGAAAAAGGAAATATCTTAATGTCACACCTGATCAGTGAATGGCACAGTCTGGAAAGCAAAAAAGTGATTCTGTTAATAGGACATGACACAGGTAGGAAGGAATTTACACATGCTGCTGTATTTGAAAAGAGAGAAAATGCATCGAAGCTGCTTTAATCAAAGCAAAAGTCTGAAGTTACCCCTAAAGAGCTTTATTTTCTCGAAGTCTAAAATGTACCTCAGAGTTTGTGTGTTTTCCTGAGAATAGTGGGTAGAACTGTACTTGGAATGGCAGTGAGTCACATCGGGGTGCAGGGAGGAGAAAAATAGTAATGCCACGGACACACTGCTTCATGGGGTATGCACCCCAGCTGCTGGGTGCTGCATTTGCCCATCAGCTCTGCTAGTGTGGCCAAATGACTTACTGCGGGTTAGAAATCAATGATGAGCAATGTGAGGAGCAGATGGGGAGTTTAATGCATCCTCCACATCTCTGTCTTGTGACTGGCTGAAGTCCATGTGCAATTTTGAAAAGGATGTTTGAAAAGGATATTCATCATTTTAAATTGCTCTGTGGGAGCTTTTGCAGTTCACAATGTGCCACTTAGGTACTTCTCAAAGATAGGTTTTCCTTGACACGGATTAGAATTTCATAATAGCAAAATGGCAACTGGAGGTATTAGGATAGAAAAGCTAACTTGGAACAAATTAACAAACTGGTCGGCGCAGGGCCGGGGGGGGGGGGGTGGCGGTTGTTGAGCTGGGGAGGAGTTAAAGAGGTGTGATATATTTAGGCTGAATTCTACCCCATAATATCCTGTACTAGGAATTTCTAGTACCTGGCACTATCGTTTTTCTAACCATTCCTAAATGTAGCCCTCAAATACTATGGGGAAAATCTACTTAGGGAGGAACCTTCAGCATGACTAAAATATATTCACTCTTCTATGTCCTTTGCCTTATTTTGCGGCTTTACTCAAAGGGATTCTTATCAGGAGTGTTGGGTGTGAATGGCACTGACCATCAGGTGGAGAGCTGGTGTGCAGGCACCTCCTCCCCAGATATCCAGGTGAAAATGAATCAACAATCAGTAGCCTGGGACAATACGCATCATGAGCAAATGTGCTCTTAAGTCAAGAAAAGAAAACAGAATTGGACCTTGATTCTTTCAGTACAGTAAGTATGAGCAGAATATTATATGTGCAGAATTAGAAAGTATGAGACTTCCTCAAGCCCCTCAGGGGAAAGGGAAGGAAGAGCAGCAGACCCAATAGGGTTACTATTGCAGAGTGAACTATTTTTCTCACATGTTAAAGATGCCTTTTAGAGAAGCTCAAGGAGAGGTACCTGGGTAGTTCAGTCAGTTGAGCAGCTGACTCTTGGTTTCGGCTCTGGTTGTGGTCTCAGGGTCATGAGATCAAGCCTAGCCAGACTCCCCACTCAGCGAGGAATCTGCTAAAGATTCCCTCTCCTCTTTCCCCCTTGGCCCCCTTCTCTCCTTCCTCCATGCATGCGCTCTCCTGCTGTCTGTCATTCTCTCTCTCTCTAAAACAAATAAATCTTAAAAAAAAAAAAAAAAAGAAAAGCTCAAGGAAATACTTCTATACAAAGTACATGTAATTAAAATGTTTTGGGAGATGGTGCTATAAAACTATAAATACAGTAATCTTATTTTTACTTCTAGCATTGGTATACAAGGCAGATAGGTAAAGAACATTTTCCCTGAATAGTGCTTAGCAGTCTAAACTTCTTAAATACATTCAATTAATTGTCAAATAATTACTGAGCGTTTCCCATGTGCCAGAAACTTGTACACAGTCATGAACAAGAGAGACTTGAGCAGGAGTGGACTTGGTCATCATGGGCATATCTGAGAAAACAGACCCCCCAGAACATACTGCTGGTCCTGGTACTTCCCTCACCTGAATAACATAACATGCAAACACTCCTGGCTTGACTTGTATTCTCTCTCTCTTTTTTAAAAACAAATTTGGTTTTCCATCATCTTGCTCTTGTTTTATTTGTTTTTCTTTTTATACCCTTATAGGAATTCCACATGGATTCCATCAAAACTTCTAAACCAGTGACCCTACTGGTTTTCACAACTGAACATCCCCCTCTTGTCCTCAGTTCCCCTATTACCCATCTGAAATTCTTCAGTTCATCATTTGAGTGGTCTTCAAACTAGGTGGCCATAAGGTACAGGAAGACTTTCCAAGGGAGGACTTACACAGAGATAGTTTTAAGGAAACCCTCAACTGTCATGTCAATTATTTTTCTTAAATTGATCTACCTGAGAACTCACAAGCATTTATAATACTACTTCTCCTGCTACACATGAGAAAAACATATACCTCACTAATCCCAAATCTTACTGGGGTGTGTTCAACTGGACTGTAAAACCTCAGGGTGCCAAATAAAATAATAAATCAAAACATTAATTTTGAGAAAGCTAAAAAAATAATTAATTAAAGCACTTAAGATTTTCCTGGTTTCCCTGTCTTCTGTGTATTTTGGTTAAGGGGAAACATGATCTTATAAACAGTATAAGTGTAAACAATATGCCATGTTAGGATGTTCTGAATTCAGATTTTGGATAGAAATGGATTGATGGCATTAACAATTTTTGTTCAATGATTCTTCCTCATTTACCTCAGGTCTGTTATCAGTCTGGAAGGAGAATTATATGAGAGCAAAGCAAGGGAAAAATGCTTAAAATTAAAAACACTTTTTATATACTTAAACTTTTTTGTCTTAGTTATTCGTGAACTAAGGTTTTTAAATTTTAGAACAATATTAGATTTACAGAAAAATTGCAAAGACAGTATAGAATTCTAATATACTCCATACCCAATTGCCCCTGTTATTAACATCTTACATTGTTATGGCATATTTTTATAATTAGTGAACCAATATTATTGCAATATCATTAACTAAAATCCATATTTTATTCATATTTTCTTAGTTTTACCTAATATTCTTTTTCTGTTCCTGGATCCCACATTACATTTAATCATCATGGCTCTTGGATATTATAGCTTCTCCAACCTTCTTGGTTTTGATGTATTGACAGTTTTGAGAAGACTGATCAGCTCTTTTATAGAACATGTTTTAGTTGGGATTTGTCTCATGTTTTTCTCATAATTAGACTGAAATTATGAGGCTTGGGAGGAAGGCTGTAGGAGTAAAGTATCATTTTTAACACATCATGTCCAGGGTACAAACAATCAACATGATTTACCACTGTTGATGTCAGTCTGATCACCTGGCTCAGGTAGCATTTGTCAGGTCTCTCCCATGTAAAGCTACTCTTTTCTCCCATTTCTGACACTTTTTATTAGCTGATACAAAAAAAAACAAAAACAAAAAACAAAAACCTTTGAACTACCCAAGGAGAATAGGTTCATGATGTTGATTCTTATAAATATCAGTGGAACAATTTTCAAGACTACTGATTCTTTTTTTGTCAAGATTTTATTTATTTATTTGACAGAGGTCACAAGTAGGCAGAGAGGCAGGCAGGGGGCGGGGAGCAGATTCCCCACTGAGCAGAGAGCCCAAAGTGGGGCTCAATTCCAGGACCCTGAGATCATGACCTGAGCCAAAGGCAGAAGCTTAACTCACTGAGCCACCCAGTTGCCCCAGGACTACTGATTCTTCAAGAAATTTACAGTAAAAAAAATTGTGATGTAAGTGTGTATGCACTTTTCAGTAAGATAGTTAAAAATAATTTTTTTACTAAATCATGAAATATGTGTTCCAATCACTGTCAATATTCATCTTATTTCATCTTATAAAATGTTCAATAATTTCTACTTCCTATTAACAAAAAATAATACTATATGTTAACTGCTAGGCCAATGAAGTTTTAGTAATATGTATCTTTTTTCCTTTAATAATTCAGAAGAAAGTCTGAATTTATATTTAAGATCACTTTGTCTAACAAAATTAATAGTTACTTCTGATTTTACATTAATTTTCCTATAAATACTCCAAAAGGACAAAAAACAAAGCTTGACACACATACAATTTACTTACCAATTATAGCAGGGTTATGTGGTTTTGTTTGTTTGTTTGTTTTAGAGATGTTATTTATTTATTTGACATACAGAGATCACAAGTAGGCAGAGAGGCAGGTGGGGTTAAGGGGGGGAAGCAGGCTCCCTGCTGAGCAGAGAGCCCAATTTGGGGCTCGATCCCAGGACCCTGAGATCATGACCTGAGCCAAAAGCAGAGGCTTAACCCACTGAGCCACCCAGGCGCCCCCAGGGCTATGTGTTTTTATCACATTCCTCATGTCATAAAAAAACTTACCATTTCAGCAGGCATTATACTGCATTATTACAAAATAAGTATCAAGAAACAATATTATGGTCCTGTTTTAATTATAGCTGATTAGAAAATGATTATGAAATAATTATATTAATTCTACATCATTTAAACCTTATCTGTAGAAGTAAGTAATGTAGTTGACAAAGCATATTCTACAATTTTTTCTCAATATTTTAATATCCTAAAAATACGTATATGGCATGATTTTAAAGTGAAGTCAACCTCTTTCTGAAAGCAACTAATTCTGATATTGCTGCTTGATTTGACATTGAGTACTGGCTTTGTCAGTTGGATTGCATGAAAGACTTTGTCCATATACTGAATAAGCTGTATTGGCAGCTTGGATGTATCAATGAAAATGTGATTACAGGAGGAAACCAAATAAAGAAAATAGGGGAATGCCTTGTATTATTTTTTTACAACTGCTTGTGAAACTACAGTTGCTTCAAAATAAGAAGTTTAGTGAGAAAAGATAATTAAATAGCATTTCATCTGGGCACCTGGGTGGCTCAGTGGGTTAAGCCTCTGCCTTCATCTCAGGTCATGATCTCAGGGTCCTGGGATTGAGCCCTACCTCTGGGCTCTCTCTCTGCCTGCCTCCCTGCCTACTTGTGATCTCTCTGTCTGTGTCAAATAAATAAATAAAATCTTTAAAACAAAACAAAACAAATAGCATTTCATCAAGCATACTGCATTGACAAATGTGCAATGAAATTAATAATATTTACTTTTCTAAATTTCTTTCTGAGTATTTTGAATTAAACAAAGTGCCTCTAAGTGAAAGATTAGCAAGTATAATTTAAAATCAGATAAACCTTGGTAAAGCTTTTTTGGTACACTTCCAGAAATTGAAGGGGGAAAAATGCTTCTAATTACCAGATAACAAACCACTTTGCAAGTTTGGGGATTTCTAATTCTTTGCTTTCAGTAAATTGAGTTGTCAGATGATATATTATTGTGTTTCTTATGATAGACCTTTGTATGTCTTTTTCTTTTGCTTTTCAACCCAGAAGGAGTTCAAAAAGATGAGGGACATTGCTATAAACTCTTCCCTTTTTAGCTACTTAGTTATGAGAAAAAAGTTTCTCAGTACATATACATAACAATGAAAAATAAAAATAAAGTAAGTGGCCTATATTTTCTACAATTTAATCTAAAAATAAGTAACATTTACCTATGGGTGAAATGATTAATTGGCAAAAAGTGTCCTCACTTACCTTAAGAGAAGAACTTTCAATAAAATGTCAGTTTTTATGTTTAATAGTTATTTATCAAATTTTAAAATATATTTATGTTTTGGTAAAAAGTTTTAATATATGAAAATTATTTTAGTTCATTGTATATTAGAAAGAGTTATAATGATAATTAATCTAGAAGAAAAACTTCAACAGTTAGATCCTTATGCTCAAAGAAGTTTAAAAAATTACATTAAGCTTCAGTTTATATACATGTTTGTTGCTAAGAAATGTGTGAAGGTGACAAATAAAAAACTTGTGAGTACAAAAATATGGTATAAGATTCAGTTGTCAGGGAGAGTAAGTATACTGGAAGTATAAGTTCAAGTAGAAGGAAAATGATGTGAAATTTCAATTTAGGAAGCACTTTTAAATGTATTTTTAATGATGGTGAGCACCAGATTTATATGGTATTAAAATTCATTGGTTACTGCTATAAACTCAATGTTTTCATCCTCTTAAAATTCATAAGCTGGAACCTAGTTCTCAGTGTAATGACATTAGAAGGTGGGGCCTTTGAGGTGATCATGTCATAAGGGTAATAATGAGTGGGATTGGTGCTCTTATAAAAGAGAGCCAGAGAGTGGTCCCATGTCCTTCCTCTGTGTGAGGATACATCAAGTAGATGGCCGTCATTGAACCAGGAAGTGGGCGTTCACCAAATACTGACTCTACCAATGACTGGATCTACCAATGCCTTGATCTTGGACTACCTTGCTTCTTCCATAACTGTGAGAAATAAATGCTGTTGTTTATAAGCCAGTCTGTAGTATTCTGTTACAGCATTACCAAGGGCCTCTGACAGTTACATTTTCTAAAAAATGATACGTCAAAATGCATTATAAGTCAAAAAGTATGTCATATTTCAACTTATAATGTAAAATTTAGATGTTACCTTAAAAAATGCATGGAGGATACATAGTTTTTCAAAATTCTTCTTTGGGAATATGCAACCAGAAGAGTTTGAAGGCCACACAATGCTGTAGTCATTCCCTTCCAAACACTTTAAGTCCTTTGTACCTCCTGTCATTGTACTCATCAGGCATAAGTCTAACCCTGGTTCAACCCAACTATTTACCAATTCCATACCTGTACCCAAGCAGCTCTCTGTTGCTGAAGAAAAGCATGAGACCATGCTGACTGGTTTCACATTCAATATGTGATTCCATCATTCTAGGGATGCACCGCACTGCCTAGCAGTCCTACTAGTCTGGCATGTTCAAATCCCCACTTTCAAACAACTATTTCACACCTTCTTTTCTTTCCTCAGAATTCCTAGATCACTGCCTCCATATCTCAACTAGCAACTCATAACTTTACCTTATAGCTCCTTGAGAAAATGGTTGAAATAAAATAAGAACATCCTCATCTTCTTTCCAGCAACGTGCATTTGTACCCATGCTTTGCCTCTCCACTTATCACTATGATAACATTGCTCCCATGGAAGTCTGCATTCCTCTTAAGCTCTGAGCCCCTGTCTTCTCTCAGTTCCTTGAGGACATTGCCCCTGCAATGACCTCCTGTTACCTGTATCATCACCAATACCTCTATGTATCATCAACCATCAACTTAAGAGTGTGCTTTCATATATCCTGTCTTTAAAAAAAACCTCCCTTGGGGCACCTGGGTGGCTCAGTTGGTTAAGCACCTGCCATCTGCTCAGGTCATGATCCCAGGATCCCATTAAGACCCGAGCCAAGTGTCTGCACTGAGACACCGACTGCCGACTGAGCCACCTAGATGCCCCTGGAATTATTTTTTTTTTAAGATTTTATTTATTATTTGACAGACAGAGATCACAAGGCAGCCAGAGAGAGAGGGTAGGGCTTGATCCCAGGACCCTGGGATCATGACCTGCGACGGAGGGAGATTTTATCACTCAGTGCCCCACCCGGGCCCCCCTTTTTTTTTTTTTTTTTGATGACACTTTTTCTCAATTACTGGGCAATGTACTCTCAATTTTTATTCTCTGAGGTTATTTTTAAAATCTTAAACTAGATATTTGACTGAAAGTCTAAAATTATTTGATACCCTATTCTTCTCTTAAATACTTTAGATAGCTACCCTATCTTATATTTAATTTTTTTCCTACTTTATCTTAACACTCAATTTAGATATTTCTTCATGATCCTATGTAGTCAGGTTTTTTCAGGTTTTTTTTGTGTGTGTGTCTTTTTTTTTTTTTAGTTTTACTCACATGGTCTCAAACCTCTCTGTTCATACTTCTTTCTCCCATTTCACTTTTTCTTCTGGAGCTAATTTTTAAATTTATGAATGTTTGTGTTCAGTTACATCTTTCTAAAAGATATGTTGCAGCCCTAACCCCTAGTACCTGAGAATGTGATCTTATTTGGAAATAGGTTTGTTGCAGATGTAATCAATATTTAAGATGAGGTCATACTACAATAGGGTAGGCCCTTAATGCATACATCCCGTGTCCTTTTTTTTTTTTTTTTTAAGATTTTGTATATTTTTTTGACAGAGAGAGACAGGGCAAGAGAGGGAACATAAGCAGGGGGAGGGGGAGAGGGAGAAGCAGGCTTCCAGCCCAGCAGGGATCCAGATGTGGGGTTGATTCCAGGACCCTGGGATCATGACCTGAGCCTAAGGCAGATGCTTAATGACTGAGCCACCCAGGGGCCCCCCGTCTGGTGTCCTTATAAGAAGGGTAGAATGTTAATTTAATATAGGGGTAAGCAAACGTATTGTGTAAATGGGCAAATAGTACCTATTTTAAATTTTGGGAGTTATATACAATTACAGTTTCATACACCATTACAGTGACAAATTTAGCTTGTGCTATTGTAGCCTAAAGCAGCCGAAGCCAGTGTATAACAGATAGGGCTGGCTGTGTTCCAATAAAACTTTATTTATAAAAGTAGGTAGTGGGGCAGATTTAGCCAAATTCTCTCTGATGCTTTATTGGGAAGTAGTTGAACCTTGAAGGTATATTAAAGTTTATTGGTTTATCTTATACTTTGAATGGTTATTTTACCCATATATGATTTTGTAACATAATACATTGGTCGTTTCTAATATGGATTCACTGAGTTGTATAGATCTTTCAAATGCTGACCTGTTTCACCATACAATATAAAATATATTTATTAATATCACTACTGTGTCATCAGTAAATTCTTTGAGCATTGGAAAGCTGTCAGGCTTATACTGGCAGATACAATTGATCTAAAATTCTAATTTTTACTTTGAAGCTTGAATTTTATCATTGACAACAAAACTGTCAGTTGTTTTCCTTGAAGTGATAGTCTTACTTGGCTCATTGTTAAGAAAATGTCTACCAAATACCCAAGTCTAAATAAACATGTTCTTCAAGTTAAATGATACTCTCTCAAAAAAATGGCTAGTTCAGCATGCAACTCAATCTTACAAGTGCTTTTCCTTGAGAGAGTTATCAAAGTTCAGTATGCAGTAAGTGTTTTTTGCATACTTCCCATTTCATTCAAATAGAATATTAAAAAGATATATATTAAAGGGCTGATATTTATACAAATTTATAATTTGTATTGCTTATTGCTGTATAACAGACATTTAAAGTGAAACTCTTTTGTTTTGTTTTTTGTTTTTTGTTTTTTTCCTGCCAGTGAGTGGCAGTGAAGTACAATGTGTATGATACTAGTAAAATGATTTAACATTAAACTGGTACATTTTACTGGTTACAGTTTGGGGCCACTGCCTTGCTTTGTGCTAAGCCACCAAGAGTTCTACCCACTACTGCTTTTGCACCACTGGTAAAAAGCAATACTATGAAAAAAGGCAAGTAATGTCTTAGTATTATTATAAAAATAGTTCCAAGTTTTTAAATACTCTGAAAGTGTATCAGAGACCCTCAGAGTTCCATGGCCTTTATGTGGAGTACTGTTGACCTAAGACATTGACTAGAAGGCAATTTCTTCTGAAAAAGTCTTTTCACAAGATTTAACATTGATCTTTATCTCTCATCTCCATACTCTCCCCTCCCCTTCCTATGCTTGCTCTCCAATCCCCACCCTCAACATCTCCTACCACCAGTGCCTTTTAAGAATTAGACTGAGCAATTGTAATTTTTTTCCTTTGGAGATATTATCTTCTGACTTTGGTTTTGTGGAAAATTTTAGAAAACTTATTTTAAATATTGGAAGTTATTTCATGCAGATGATAGAAATGATTTTAAAATAATTTTTTTTTAAAAGTAAAATACTCCATATTAACTGCAGTGCAAGATATGTTAGTAAGTCATGAAATTAAAAGTAAGAGAATTTTTTTTTTCCTTATTGGGTGCTGTTTATGTGTTCTTACTCTTACCCCACCTCTTACAGGATAATTGACGAGTATCAGTACATTAAAAGTGGATCCATGTTCAAGTTGTGATGCTTTAGCTCAGCAGAATAGAGTCAGTAAGATAGATGGTGTTCAGTTCTTTGATACCTTTTTCCTCAGACTGGTTTGAATCTCTGTGTCACATTGTTAGGGTGTATGCACTGCTAAATTTTCTATATCACTGAATTGAGTTTCTGCTGACAGAATTCAGGGTAAATTTATGTTTTGACCCTGACTTTTATTTACTTACTTATTTATTTTTTTAAATTCAGTTAACCAACATACAGTACATCCTTAGTTTTAGATGTAGAGTTCATTAATTCATCAGTTGTGATGTAACACCCAGTGCTCATCACATCACGTGCCCTCCTAAATGTCCATTACCTAATTACCCCATCCCCAACCACCTCCCCTCCAGCAACCCTGTTTGTTTCCTATAGTTAAAAGTCTCTTATGGTTTGTCTTCCTCTCTGATTTATTTCCATTCCATTTTCCCTCCCTTCCCCTATGATCCCCTGGGATGTTTCTTATAGTCCACATATGAGTAAAACCTTATGATAATTATCTTTCTCTGATTGACTTATTTCACTCAGCATAATACCCTCCATTTCCATCCATGTCGATGTAAATGGTAAGTATTCATCCTTTCTGATGGCTGAATAGTAGTGCAGTGTGTGTGTGTGTGTGTGTGTGTATCATATTTTCTTTATTCATTCATCTATCAATGGACATCTTTGCTCTTACCATAGTTTGGCCCCAGTGGACATTGTTGTTATAAACGTTAGGGTGCCCCCTGACTTTTACTTGATGCTTCAGAACTTCATGCAGACCCTGTGAGAATACCCTACCTAGTAGTGAGGTTGGAATTAGCAGCCTGCTGGGTCACATTGGTTACACTGGTCCACCAGTGCATTTCATTTGGCTCTGCAACTTAGTTGCCTTTGGCAGTTTTTTTTTTTTTAAGGTTTTATTTGTTTATTTGGGAGAGAAAGAGAGTATGAGTGGGGGGAGGGGGTACAGAGGGAAAAGCAGACTCCCTGCTGAGTAGGGAGTCTAATGCAGAACTTGATCCTAGGACCCTGGGATCATGACCTGAACAGAAGGTAGAAGCTTAACTGACTGAGCCACCCAGGCACCCTGGCAATTGGGGTTTAACTGCCAATATCCCCATGATGATTTATGCAGACTATTTGTCTACCTACATTCACAGAAATTATAGTGGGGCTTTGGTGAAGCAAATGAAACTCAGAAAATGTCAACTGAAAAGATTCGTTAAAATAAATTTTCTTTGCAAAGAAATCCTGCTTGCTATTTTATAGGGCCTGAAATTGACATGATTTGAGGATCCCTCTCGGGAAAAAGTATATGAAGTTACAAAAGTGATCTTAGTGGGGCGCCTGGGTGGCTCAGTGGGTTAAGCTTCTGCCTTCCTCAGAAGTGGGCTCTCGGCTCAGCGGGGAGCCTGCTTCCCCTCTCTCTCTGCCTGCCTCTCTGCCTACTTGTGATCGCTCTGTCAAATAAATAAATAAATAAAATCTTTTTTTTTTTTTTAAGTGATCTTAGTTAAAATGAGAAAATAAATCCCAACAAATTATGGAAGGTTTGAAGATTCAGAGATCTCTTTAGGCAACTTACCAGAAATGAGCATATAGGAATGTTTCCTGGTTAGAAGCTGGCTTGCACACCCTTCTAGGGCACTTTAACCCAGCAGCTGTGGCATTCACATCACTGTGCAAAGGAGGTCCCTGAAGAGTTAGCTTCATTAGCTTCACTGTAGATACATTTCTGTGTTGGGAGAACTTTCTGTTCCAAACAAGGCCACCTCTCAAATCCTGCTGTGGAGCATAGCTATTTTTCAAGTGACCTTAAGTTGTGCAAAGTAGAAGCCTAAAATATGTTGAAGTGACAAAGACAATTTGGTTGTTTCCTTTCATTAAGCTGTGTCATACTTCAAATGACATTTGAAAGCTCTACTTATTCCAAAATTATATTATGTTTAATATTATTAGACATGGAAACATCCCAGAGGGCACAAAATGCCAACTTTTTCTATAGGAAAGTCATAGCTATTACTAAAAGGAAATGCTACAGATTTCACAAACTCAATTCATGACTCCCATTAATTTTTTGAAGAGGTCTGCCTCTCAGGAAGGCAATTTTACAGGCAACATTTTAGTGAGCTCTACTGGAGAGCAGGTAATTCATTATCCCAAATATTGTGTTTATTATATTAATAGATTTACATCCTAATAAAAGGGCAAGTCCAGGCATATGTTTTGTAGTGAAAGTAAAACCTTGGAAGCATGAAATTAGAGTGGTTTTAGTTAAAACAATAGTAAAGATCCTTAAGAATAGGCAGTAATGCAATATAAGTGATTTTTTTTCTTTCCATCTGCCAAGGTTATTTAGTGATAACCTGTCTTCTCTAGTTTATCACTGAATTCAGCAAATGCATTAGTAGAAATAAGAAAATATAGAAAAATAGCCTACAGAAAAATTTGTGAAAAAATTACATTTTATAAATATTAATGGTTATAAATAGATTAGCCATTCATGAATAGTGAACACATCTATAGTTCATCATCTTTTGTAACATTAGGACAATACAGGTGGCTTTCACATGTGATTCTCATTACTGGGATAGAATTAGAACATTCTGATCATATGATCATTGACTCAACCATTCAGATGATTTGTATATATTGTTTATATGTTATGGAAAGTCATTACAAATATCTCATCAATTGAGTCACTCACCAGTTTGATTTTGCAGTGGTTTGAATCAACCTTACAGAGAGCTAAAACCTCTGCATTCATCTCTTGATGAAGTATATTTGAGATAAAGTACTTTGTAATTCAGTGTAGATAATGACAGAATCATAAGGTTCAAACTTGAAAAAGGATTGCGGTTTATCTGTGCAACCTTGTGCTTCTGGTCCTTGAATCTCCTAGATAGATAATCCTTTTTTTTTTTTTAAATAGTGGGCAGAGTGTTTGTATCCTACTTAATGATAATATTTGCCATTAGAAGACTGTATTTTATATTTAGTATAAATTACAACACCATGATCTAATTAAATTCTACAAATATTTATTACCTACCATAAGTTCAGTGTTCTGTTGGCCATGACAGAAGTCAGGAGGGTTACAGATTAAGGATTGGGATAGAGTTCTCAGAGGGAGAAAGACACACTCTAGTGAAACGGGCATAATGTCAATGCATTTGTCAGTCTTTGTGGTCCCATCCCAACCATCAGTACTAAAGAAGGAGACCTGGGAAGATAAAATTCATCTGGGGAAGGCTCAGAAAGAGTGGGACTCATTTAGTATCATTGGGCAGCATGGAGCAGGGAGTTGGGGGGATGAGGGCATTGGGGAGGAATGGTTGTATTTGGGTAGGTGGGAAGTAAAGGAAAGCTATATATTTAGGGAAAGCATTATTTTATTTTATTTTTTAAAGATTTTATTTATTTATTTGACACAGAGAGAGATCACAAGTAGGCAGAGAGACAGGCAGAGAAAGAAGGAATCAGGCTCCCTGCTGAGCAGATGTGAGGCTGATCCCAGGACCCTGGGATCATGACCTGAGCAGAAGGCAGAGGCTCACCCACTGAGCCACCCAGGCACCCTGGGAAAGCATTATTTTAAATGGAAAGAGCAGCATGGGCAAAGTGTGGAAAAAAACTTTATTATCTATTTCACTAGGAGAGATTTTAAAAAATTATTTCTTTTGTACTGGGAAATTATTAAGAATTTCTTCAGTCTTTTCTTTTCCAATATAAATAATCCCAAATTCTGCAACCTTTCATTCTATACCTGTTTTCTAGTCCTTGGTCCTTCCTGAGGCTCTTTAAATTCTCTGCATCACTCATGAGTCCTTTGGCCTAACATGTGAAGTCTGTCAGAAGCTTGAGGGTCTGACTTCTCATTCTTTTTTTTTTTTTTTTTTTTTTGACTTCTCATTCTTGCAACTGTGTGGTCTTGGCCGGGTCCTTCCTGGGCTTAGTTTTCATTTGTAATTTAAGGCACTAAATTATGGTCTATTTATTTCCTTCCATCTCAAAATTTTAAATCTTAAATTTTGAAGCTAGTATCCAATGCCAGGTTCTAGCCATGTGGAATAAGTTGTAGGGTTAATTTCCAATCTCCTTCATGCTGTATTTCTTTTTAAATATTCCACTAGCCTTTAAAAACCCTGAGTCCAGGAAAAAGTTTGATAACTACATAGAAACTGGCTTTCCTTGTCCTAGACTTTATCAACAAAAATGCCATTTATATAAAATGACCTTAAGTACTAACTCACCCTTGATATGGAGAAAATTTATTTTTCTTTAGGTGATAATGACACTTGCTTTTGTTTAAACAATTTATGCTCATTATAAAAAATTCAAACTAAGAAAAAAAGTGAAAGAAATTGATACCATCCAGAATAGCCTTGATAATGTTGGGTGATCATCATCCCAGACTTAAAAGGAGGTATTTTTAGAATACATAACACAGAAACATAGCTACCAAAGATAGTTGGAAGGCAAAAGAAACTTATTAACATCTTAGTAGTTCATTTTATGATGTAGAGCTATTTTTTTAAAAGATAGTTCTCCCTGGCCCATCTCTTTCCTCCATGGCTATGCTTCTTGAAGGAGTCCACATCAAAGACTCCCAGTCCTCACAACATGGAAACCTAACTTTGCTTCTGTCATTGACACTTAACCTGCCAAGATAAACAATGACATCATGTGGATAAAGCTAATGGAAATTTTTTAGTTATTCTTTGTTTGACTGTGGGTTAGCACTTTTTTTCCAGTTTTACTGAGGTAAAATTAACATAACATTGTGTAAGTTTAAGGTGTATAGCATGTGAATTTGATATGTCTATATTGCAAAATTATTTGCATAATAGTCAACCCATTTTCATCTCAGATAATTATCATCTTTTTGTTATTGCTGTTGTTATGGTGAGAAGATTTAATATCTACTCAGTAAATTTCAAGTATACAGTATAGTGTTATCAACTGTAGTCACATGCTGTGTGTTACTTCCCCAGAACTTATTCATCATATAACTGAAAGTTTGCACCCTTTGATGAACATCTCCTCGTTCCCCTACCCTATAGCCCCTGGCAATCACCGATTCCTTGTTCTTTGAGTTTGCTTTTTTATTCCACACTAAGTGAGATCATCTCTGTCTGACTTACTTCACTTAGCATAATAACCTCAAGTTTCACTAATTTATATTCCCACCAGCAGTGTACAAGGGATCCCTTTTCTCCACTTCCTCACCAGCATTTGCTATCTCTTGTCTTTGTGATACTAGCCATTCTAACAGGTGTAAGGTGATATGCCCTTGTGGTTTTGATTTGCATATCCCTAATGGTTATTGATGTTGAGCACCTTTTCATGTATCCATTGGCCATTTGTATGTCTTCTTTGGTAAAATGTCTATTTAGGTCCCTCACCCATTTTTAAACTGGATTATTTATTTGTTTGCTGTTGATTTGTATGAGTTCCTTATATATTTTGGATATAGGCTATTATCAGATAAAGGATTTGTCAATGTTTTCTTCCCATCCCATACATAGCTTTTTCATTTTGTTGTTTCTTTTGCTGTAGAAGCTTTTTAGTTTGATGTAGTCCTACTTGTCTATCTTTGTTTTTTGTTGCTTGTGTTTTTGGTGTCACATCCAAAAAATCATTGACAGGACCAATGTCAAAGATTTGTCCCTGTATTTTCTTCTGGAGTTTTAAAGTTTCAAGTCTTATCTTAAATTCTTAATACATTTTGAGTTAATTTTTGTGAGTGGTATAAGAGAAGGGTCCAGTTTCTATTCTTTTGTTTGTGTGTGTGTATACATGTGCATATGTGTGTGTTAATTGATGTGCTTACCCATTCCCCACCCCAAGCTCTATTAACATGTAACTGATATCGTATTACTTTAAGGTGTACAACATAATGATTTTGTATGTCTATACTGCAATACAGCATTGTTATCTATAGTCACATTGCTGAACACTACATCTCCAGAATTTATTTATCTTATAACTGGAAGTTTATAACTTTTGAGCACTTTCACCTGTTTCTTTCACCCAGTTTTATTCTTTTGAATGTGGATATCCTGTTTTCCCAATTCCATTTATATAAGAAACTATCTCTTCCCCACTGAGTGTTCTTGTCTTCCTCATCAAATACTAGTTGACTGTATATACTTGGACTTATTTCTAGACTCTTTATCTGTTCCATTGGTCCTTGTATCTGTTTTTATGTCAATACCGTATGTATGTATATATAGAATATATATGTATATATGTATATGTATATATATATTCTGATTCACGAACACAGGATATTTTTTCATGTATTTGTGTCTTCTTCTATTTCTTTAATGTCTTATAGTTTTCTGTGTGCAAATCTTCTACTGCCTCAGTTAAATTTATTTCTTAGTATTTTATTATTTTTGCTAATATTGTAAATGGTATTGTTTTCTTTATTTCTTTTTCAGATAGTCCATTGTTAGTGTATAGACATGCAACTCATTTTTGCAGTTGATTTTATGTCCTACAACTTTACTAAAATTGTTTCTTAATTCTCATGACTTTTTGGTGGAGTCATTAGGATTTTCTGTATATAACATCATAATATCTGTAAGCAGGGATAATTTTACTTTTTATTACAATTTGGATACCTTTTTTTTTCTTGCCTAATTGCTCTGGCAATCAAAAAGCACAGAGTGGCTAAATGAATTAAAAAACAAGATCCAACTACATGCTTCCTACAAGAAACTCAGTTCAGCTTTAATGACACATATAGGCTCAAAGTGAAGGGATGGAAAAAGATATCCCATGCAAATGGAAACCAAAAGACAGTGGGAGTAGCTATACTTACATACTTAAACTCATATACTTTGTCTTTATATAGTTATATAAAAGCAGTAGAGACTTTTAGTCAAAGCAACAGGAGACAAAGTTTCATCACATGATGATAAAGAGTTCAACTCACCAAGAAGATAATATAACAATTGTAAATGTATATGTACCCAGCAGTGGGCTCCTAGATATATTAAGCAAATATTAACAGATCTAAGGGGAAGAATAGACAACAATAAAATAGTAGGACTTTAGTGCCCTAGTTTCAACAATGGACAGGTCATCCACACAGAAAACCAATAAAGAAACATTGGATTTGAGCTACATGTTAGAACTAATAGACCTAATAGACATATACAGAGCATTCCATCTATGACAGCATTGGAATACACTGTCATCTCAAGTGCATATGGAACATTCTCTAGGACAAATCATATATTAAGTCACAAAACAAATCTTAGCAAATTTAGAAAGATTGAAGTCATACCATGTACCTTTTCTGACCATAATGATGTGAAACTAGAAATCAATAACAGGAGGAAAACTGTAAGACTCACTAATGTGTCTAAATTAAGCCACACACTCCTGAACAACCAGTGGGTCAAAAGAGAAATGAAGAATGAAATTTTAAAAAATTATAAACAAATGAAAATAGAAGCACAAAATACCAAAACTAAGAAGATGCTACCAAAGCAGTTCTAAGAGGGAAGTTTATAATGAAAATTGCCTATATAAACAAAAAATAAGGATATCAAATAAATAACTGAACTTTATACCTCCAGGAGCTAGAAAAAGAAGAACAAAGTAAGCCCAAAGCTAAGAGAAGGAAGGAGATAACACAGATCAGAGAAGTAAATAAAATAATCTAGAAACAATAACAAAGATTAACAAAACAGTTGGTATTTTGGGAAGATAAACAAAATTGGCAAACCTCTGCTAGATTTACCAAGAAGAAAAAAGGGAGGACTCAAATAAATAAAATTATAAATGGAAGAGGAGACAACTACAGAAATACAAATGCATCATGAGAGACCACTAGGAATAATTGTATGCCAACAAACTGGACAACCTAGAAGAATGGGTAAACTCCTAGATATGTACAGCCTATCATGACTGAATCATGAAGAAATAGAAAATCTGAGTAAAGCATAATAATGAGTAAAGTGGTTAAATCAGTAATCAAAAACCTCCCAACAAAGAAAATCCCAGGACCAGATGGCTTCCACAGTAAATTTTACCAAACATTTAAAGAAGAACTAATGCCAGTCATTCTCAAACTGAGGCAGGTGTTGTTTGTTGGTAATTCTTCAGTTCCACTATCTTCTATACTTTGCCTTGTATTTGAAGAGCCAGAAACCCTGGAACTGCATGTAGCATTCTAGATGCAGTTGATCTTCTGACAAACAAATGCACTTGCACGTGCTTAGGGGGTGAAAGTGGGGGAGAGCCGTTCTCCCTCCAGATGCAGTGGTGGTTGACACATGACCCTTGGTAGGTGTACACAGTGACTGAGCTTTACATTTCACTGCTGATTATTAGTTTGGTGGTGACACAGCACCTGTGTCGTTGACAGCTGTTAAAACCTCCTGACTTCTGGGTGGCAACAACACCAGCTTCCTGAATTCCAGCTCCTAATTGCAGTGGTGTACCTGAAAGCCTTCTGGCTGTGTCAGCCATTCCTCCAGTCTTTGTAATTATTTTGCAGGCATCTCGTTTCCTTTACAAAATACATTTATGCTTAATATCCCCTGCTAGCCACTGTGATGAATTCATTACAATAATGGAGAAAAAAAAGATATTGTGGTCTAGTCTACCAAAACTTGTTCTGGTTAACTTTTTTTGTCAAGACCCTTCTCTTCCTGCATTTTTTAGCTAATTTTTTCTTTACTTCTTTAGTTTCTGACCCATAGGTACTTTAAATATTATGTTCTGGAGGACTGTATTGGAACATTACCGGCTGCAGATTGTTCTCTGACAATATCCCTCCTTAATGAATCACTCTTCAAGATGTTTTCTCTATCTTCTTATTTTTTCCCCATTGTACAGCAGTAAGGAGAATTAAATTGTCTTTTGCTGCAAAGCACAAGCCAATTATATATATGCTTTATCAGAATAAATGCTATCCCTCCCCTCCTTAACCTTAGATAACATAGAGTATAGTAACCTCTATTAAAGTGTTTGTTTAATAGGTAGGGTATTTGGAAAGAGGAAAGGATCAAAAAGTGAAGCCAAATAATGCTTGAAATGATATAGATGAACTATATAACGGGGCCATGACTCAAAGTCACAAAGATAAAACCCACCATGGTTAGCATTTCAAGCATGGGTACTGGAGTCAGGTGCCTGAGCTTCATCCCCGTTTCTACCACTTACCAGTTGCATCACCTTGTAAATAAGTTAGTTAACTTCCTCAAATTCTCATTTCCTCCTTTGTAAAATAATAGTACCTGCCTTATAGGAGTGTTATGCAGATTAAAGATGATGGTGTAAATAAAGTGCTCAGCACAGTAGCTGACAAAGTTAGTGTTATTACTCGAGCTAGTATCTGTTAGCCATTAGTGAATACTAAAGACTCACAATAGGAACAGCTTAAACAAGATAGAAGCTTATTTCTCTTTCACAAAGAGATCTTCAAGTAGAAAACCCAGAGCTGGTCCTCGAGGTCCTCAGAGATCCAGACTCCTTCCAGCTCACTACTCCACTATTCCTAAGGTGTGACTTCCTCCTCACGATCCAGGATGGTACCAAAAGCTCCAGCCATGTTCTCCACAGCAGAATAGTGGAAATAATAAAGAAAAAAAGGGCGAAAAAGTGGCATGTCCTACTCAGGAGAAGTCTGAGGTAATTTTGTCTATAATAAATGCAGGACTGACCTTCATTATCATACAACCTCATTTTGAACTTTCAGTTTTTCAAACATCACAAAAATTATAGCCTGTAGTCTACTATGGCTTACTATGGTTATGAAATCTTTTTTTTCTGTTATAGTTCAACAGTACTCATTAACTGAAACAGTACAATATTACTAAATTGAATATCACTCAGTGTTTTGCATGAGGCTCCCTTTGAAACATTGTTGTGCCAGTGTTGTGGGTGTATCAGAATTGTTGAGATTTTAGTCTTCACTCTGAAATATGATTTTCCTTCCCCTTGGCTAGTCAGTGCCGACTTAAGCCCATAGGGCAAGGTTTACATTGTAGTCAGATTGTGTAACAAATGCTTCCATCAAGAGTGCTCTGAGGCAGAAGTGGCTAGAAAGGAAGTGTGATAGAAAACAAGGTGATGTGGCAGGAAGATTAGCTTCGTCCCAAGATTCACATAAATAGTAGATGCGATGTAATACAGAATAAAATAATGTTAAAAATTTTTAAAAACCCACTGAAATGATAGCATCTCAAGGTCACACATCACACTAGGGATGTACAACTAGGATAAATTACTGCCATAGGGAAGTCTGAAATGCGGTTTCTGTGTCCCCTACTCCATTAAATGACTGTTATTTGGCAGCTATTCCTTATCACAAGCAGTAGGATCACTGGATATAAGGCAATAATTGGTGTGTAATATCTCTTGGTCTATGGCATGTTATCCTTTGTAACTGATCAAAATGCTATATCGAGGGACACCTTACACAATATTTTTACTTATAATAAAACCTCTGCCAATTCAGATTTATAAATTTCGTGCTGCTGCCTTTTCATAACAATCAGAAGACCAGTCTTACAGAATTGATGTAAGATTGGGTATATCTGGGAACTAAACAAGATTTTACAACAGCATAATTGTGTTAATTTTGAGAAGCAAATACATTGGTAATATCAGTACTAAATATAAGCCCTACCAATGACTAAGATACAGAAACACAAAATAACCTAAAAACAAGAGGATCATGGTTCTTGAGATATTTCTTCTAAATCTGTTCTCTCTTAGGCTGATGGCAGTGGACACCATAACAATTTTGAAATGACAGACTCACTACCCCTTTGGTTAATTCATTAGAGAAGCAAAAGGGTAAGTGCACATTGCTTTTTCTTATCTAATGTTTAATGAGTTTTTAAATGGGCTTCTTTTGAGTTATCAGGATTAATGGGCTTCTTTTGAGGATCTAATGTAACAAATTATAAAATACATACATGATTTTAACTGTGGCAGATACTTTTAGTTACCTATTAAATATCTCCCCACTTCCTCCTTGCTGCCAGAATCCAGATTTTGTTAAGGATAGGAACATTTTACCTAAATCTATGCTTACAAATCCTCTTTTGCAGTTAGACGTGTGTTGAAGTTGTGGTTGATGAAACAAAGGAGGAATTTAGCTGAGTTTGCTAGGAAAGCATTTGTTCTCCTGGTAAAAATAGACAGATGCAGCAGGTATTGCTTTCTATTCCATTAGGCCTTTTTCCTTCTTTGAAGGCTTGATGTCTGACGCTGCAGCAGCTATCTTGCAAGTTTGAGGTGAAATGCATAAGGTAAAAGCTCAAAGAATAGCTGAGTCTGGCTCTGATGTCTTTGAGCTCTGGCAGTGCCAGCAGCCTACTGCCTCCAAACTTCTCATGGGTCAATCCCATTTATTTAAGTCACTGGAATTGGGTTTTCCGCTACATAGTCATGTACCAATCCCTAATCAAAGTGCATGCCTAACCAAAACCCAGGCTTATATAGAATTTGTTGCTAACTGCCAAGAATAATGTAGAGTAGAATATTTCAATGGCTATGAATAACTTAAAAGGAAGACACAAACCTTTTTTTTTTTCAGTCTTTTTATTTTATTTTATTTAAATTCAAGTTAGTTAATACATAATGTAGTATTGGTTTCAGAAGTAGAATTTAGTGATTCATCACTTACATATAACACCCAGTGCTCATCACAAGTGTCCTCCTTAATACCCAGTACCCACTCAGCCCATCCCCCCACCCATTCACCTCCAGCAAACCTCAGTTTGTTCTCTATAATTAAGAGTGTTTTATGGTTTGCCTCCCTCTCGGTTTTTATCTTATTTCAATTTTCCTTCCCTTCCCCTCTGTTCATCTGTTTTGTTTCTTAAATTCCACATATGAGTGAAATCATGTGGTATTTGTCTTTCTCTGACTGACTTATTTAACTTAGCATAATACACTCTAGGTCCATCTACATCAGTGTAAATGGCAAGATTTCATTCTTTTTGATGGCTGAGTAACGTTCCATTGTGTGTGTGTATGTGTATGTACATCATATCTTCTTTATCCATTTGTCAGTTGATGAGCCTTTGAACTCTTTCCCTAATTAAGCTATTGTTGATAATGCTTCTATAAACACTGGGTGCATGTACCCCTTCAAATCAGCATTTTTTGTAGGCTTTGAATAAATACCTACTAGTGTAAGGGCCTATTTAGCCAGAGCGATTCCATCTGGTTAAACAATGACTTTGTTGTTTATACAGTAAGAACTTAAACTGTCCCTGCCCCCACTTCCCGCTCCCCCCCAGAGGACTTACTTAAAACAAGTAAGGAACTTACTTGTTACCTGGGAAATCAGTCCCAGGTAACAAAACCCAAATACAAGGGTAGGTCAGGCCTGGTGGAGACATCCAATCAGTTGGGGCACATACTGTCTCCCTAGCTACCAAGGAGTATGGGCCCCGCCCTTTGGGCGCCAATTCTGACCAAGGTGATAGGCTAGTTCAAATGTCTACTATAGGGTAAATTGTAATTCATTTGGTCACTTATGTGTGACCTAGCCTGACTATGCAGTTTTCTCTGTGTCATTGGCCACTTGTGCGTGGCTAGGCCCAACCACATGGCCTTTGCCCTTAAAAGCCAGTCTGTAAGGCAGAGAGAGGTCACCTCTCTTTGTAAGAGACAGCCTTGGCCTGTCAGTTTGATTCTCAATGCTTGGCGCGAAATAAAGCTTTGCTTGACTTATGCTTTGTATCTGTCTTGCTCCTTTGATTACGGACCCAACACTAGTACAACTGCTGGATTGTAGGGTTGTTCTGTTTTCAACTTTCTGAGGAACTTCCATACTGTTTTCCAGAGTGGCTACACCAGAACACAAACCTTATTTTTAAGGCTGGCCTGATGGGGTATATTCAGACTTCCGGGAGTTGAATTTATTTATGCTGGTTATTCTCCATTCCCACCCCTCAGATACATTCTCTGTCCCCTCAGGCCTCCTCTGCACCGTAAGAGGCTGACCTATGAATTGTATCCCCTAACGCTCTGGCTTCTGTTTGGGTTCAACCAATGGGAAGGACCAGTAGCAGAATGGAGGTTGGGAGGTACAGCAAGTAATATCTTAACTCAAGAACTAGATTTTCCTTTTTAGACTATTTTGTATTCCTGAATCCAATGACTAGAGTTAGTACTGATGTTTAATACTAATATATTTGCTTCTCAAAGTGAGCCCAGTTATGCTGTTAGCTTGAGTATGTGTTTAGTTCCCAAACATACCTAATTGTGCATCAACTCTGTAAGACCTGATCTACTCATTGTCTTGCAAAGGCAGCAGGACTAGGATTTTGTGATCTGAATCAGCAAAGATTTTACAACCCAATAGAAATACTGAATGAAATGTGATAAGTGGTGGGAGACTGAAGTGAGCCACATTTTCCCTTCTCTCTCCCACTTCGAACAGATTTATCTGGCAAAGTCTGGATTCTTCAACTGTGCTCCTTCCTACACGCTCTCCCACAGCTCAGTTCTCCCTGAGTTCCTGACATGGCTTATCTACCCTTGCCCCTGAAGTATAAGGGTGGTAACCATGCCTCTGTGGCTGGTTTCCAGAGGCATCAACACCTTAGGTCAGTTCCTTACTTGGCCCACATTTTAATGAAAGTTTCTTAAACCACCCAAGTTGGATTCTGTGTTTTCTCCCAGAACTCTGTCTGATACACCATTCCTAGATCTGAATTTCTAAAATTAATATTAATTCATTTGACAAAAACTATCAACTATCTTTTTAAAAATTGTCTGAATTCGGCCATTGGACCGGTACACTCAACTGAAATTTTGTTGATTTGTGTAGCTGCCATGAGCAATGTAATCCATTAATACAAATTAACTCATTGGGGGCAACTTTAATATCTGCTAATCTGTTTGTATTCCATTCTCTTTTATGGCCATAATGGGCAGTCAAAAATATTTCAACTGCACAGATATGTTGCCTGGGGTTAGGTATTCTGATCTAATACAATATTTGCAAAGCCATTTTATAATTATTTCTAAGTTAATCCTAATAATCTTCCTGTGAACAGGGTCAGTATTATTATGATCCTTATTTTAGAACTCTGGTTTATGAGCAAGAAGAATGATTTGCCCCAGGTTATACTACATGCTAGTTAAGTTAGGTCTAGAATACAGAGTTTCTCCATGTTGTTCTTAAAGTTACTCCCTTAGCTTCTCATCCAAAGAGAAATGTACCATCTAACTTTGAAACAGAGCATGTTGTGTATCTGTGCCTCTTTGACAGTAATCTACCATATTTAGTATGTATTGATTGTTTCTGATCATGCTGATGATGCCAAGGAATAATTTTGTGCACCACTGAACTCACCTCTGCAAAGACAAAGGAACAGAGATGTCTGAGGTAGAGGTGGAATTTTCTAAAATTTCTGTCAGTCTAACTGTACTTCGTAAGAGAGAAGTGTCTTGTCTCCCCCACCCTTTCCATCTCCTTCTCCACCCCAGTAGGCAATCACTTTAATACCTTGACTGTTTCTTTTTTGCAGTCACTTCATGCTTACACTACTATGTCTTGATTTTTAGATTTTAAATTTTCTCTATTGACTGTCTTTCCTGGGAAGTAAGGTTTTAGTTCTTTCAGTTCTCCTCTAACCACTTCTCCTGTCCCCATCTCCTCAAAATAGCCATATCTTATTTTTTGGTTCCATCTTCCTGAAGACATGACTTCTGTTGACTTATTCCAACCTGGAGTGGCCTTTTGCTCAACCAGTCCTAGGCTTGGCTCCCACTTCACTAGCATTCTGGAGATTCCCTTTGCCCTTCTAGATAGGGTGCCCTATTTTCTGGAGTCCATGTACTTTTCTACTCACTTGGTTTTGTTGTTGTTGTTTGTTTGTTTGTTTGATTGTTTGTTTTGGTCTGTTGTTCCATTTTGTAGTACCACATACTTCGATTGTTTCCTGAGTAAGGGTACCTGGTAATAAAATATTTTAGACCATCACTTGATTAAAGTTTTTTCAGGGTATAGAACTCCGGAAGGAAATATTTCCTCCTTAGTTCTTAAAGGCAAGCACCACTATCTTCCAGCTTCCAGTGTTGCTGTTGAGACGTCTGATGTCAGTATGATTCCCACTGCTTCATATGTTTCCTGTTCTTTCTTCTTTTTCTGAAAATATTAGAATTTCTCTTTGAGCCCAATATTCAGAAATTTTATAATGCTGTGTCTGGTTTGGGTCTACATTTATCCACTGTGAGTAGCAAATAATCTGCAAATTCATATTCCTCTTGTGGAAAAATTTTTGCATTTGTCTTCATTCTGTTTATCTTTTTGGAACTTTTATTATTTGGATGGAGTCTAGTTGTTGTTGTTATCCTTTCTTTCTTATTTTCCTTCTCTTAATTTTGCTCTATTTCTTGGTGAGTTTCAGAATTTTATTTTGAATCCCTACTGGTCAATTTTCATTCCTACTATAATTTAAAAAAAAATTTTAAAAAGCATTCTCTCTGCATTTATTTTTTATTAAAATTTTATTTTTAATTCTCAGTATTTCCTTCTGTTTTTACTTCATCAGTGCAATTTCTTATGTCTCTGAGATATTAACAATAGACTTTCTTTTTAATTTACTTTTTCTTTTGTTGTTCCTATTTCTTCTGAGCACCTTCTTCCCCCTGTTTATTTGCTTTGTATTTCAAACATCCAAATCATAAGGATTTGGCTGTCTGGTTATATTTAAGAGTGAGGCTATCCAGTTGTCATTTTAAGGTTCTAAATGCAAGGTCAGAGTTTGTGGCCTGTTGGGCTTGACTCTAGGGTTTGAGTGACATGGCTGGTCCCCTTTCATTGGGAACTCCCAATCCTTCTCACTTGGGCTGGTCAGATTCTTTCCCTAGAACTATCTTCTACTCTCCTACCCGGGGCTTGTCTCCCAGTGGCCTGGGAGGCCTATGGAGGATATGAGCTGGGAGGGGGTCTTGCCATTTAGTACACTTTCACCTAATTCCTATTCTCACTGTGATAACCCCACCCTCTGTCAGCTGTACTGTGTCCCCAGTCCAGAGTACTGCCCTTTCGGAGACTAAACCTCTAATCTTTGGATAAGATGCTCCTTTCTTTTAACCAATTTTGCCTTTTCCAGCCTTAATTTTACCCCTTTTTAGAGGTAGCTGGTACTGTCGATTCCCGATTTGTGGTACAAATCACATTGCTTCCTAGTTTCCACTTCTGCTAGCATAGATTTCAGCTGTCTAAGGTCTAAAGCATCATATGTTTCTCCATTTGTTTTTTAGCCTCCATGTCTCATAACTGTCCCTCAGCTCCAATGCTCTTTGCTCTTGTGGTCTATGTCATTAGCTGTCATTAGTGGGAATTAAAGAGAGAACAGATGTGAAGGCCCATGTTAAATCCTACTTTTTAAGCCAGCATGGCCTTTGGTTTTATTCC
Organism: Taxidea taxus jeffersonii; assembly: GCA_003697995.1. Lineage (NCBI taxonomy): Eukaryota > Metazoa > Chordata > Mammalia > Carnivora > Mustelidae > Taxidea > Taxidea taxus. Next base: position 32,405 of record RCUC01167886.1, read on the forward strand.
CCAGCCTCTGGCCTCTAGTAGATACTCAGTAAAGTTTATTGGATGAAAAAGTGAAAACTGCTTATAGAGAGGAAACTACAAGTTTTTTTTTTTTTTTACTTTATTTAAGCTTTATTTAAACATATGATGTAACCCCACCACCCTCACCCAACCCCTCTTCCCCCCACCCCCCTCAGTTTGTTTTATGACATTAAGAGTCTCTTTTGGTTTTTCTCCCTCCCGATCCCATCTTCTTTCATTTTTACTTTTCCTACCACCTTAACTCCCACCCCCGTTGCATCTCCACTTCCTCATATCAGGGAAAACAGCATGGAGGTTCCTCAAAAAACTGAAAATAGAGCTACCTTATGACCCAGCAATTGCACTACTGGGTATTTATCCTAAAGATACAAACGTAGTGATCCGAAGGGGCACGTGTACCTGAATGTTTATAGCAGCAATGTCCGCAATAGCCAAGTTATGGAAACTACAAGTTTTGTTCACATTCCCTGCTTCGCTGTGCATTATAGTTCCCAGAGAAACTGCCAGAGGTGAAAGTGAACAGATACAGCCTTCCTGGGTTTGGTGATTAATCTTTGTGTCTCTGGCCTATCCTAAAAAATCTGGCGATGTCTCCGAAAGTGGGCAATTTTGGCTGTTTAGGAGTCCATTTTCTTTATGTTGGTGATTTAATCTTAGAACTGGAATTTAGATGTGCTCTGATGGGTATGGTGCTCAACTCTTGAGACTAGGTCAGTCTTTGAAGTTCCAGGATAGCGGTATGAATTTTGCTCTACAATTTTGAGTATAAAAGTAGTGCATTTTTAAAAAACCCTAAGTCAAGATTAATCTTCTTCAGACTCCTATCCCACCAGGATACCAGCAAATTCCATCTCAGTTATAATGGAATCTCCTTCCTTTATGGCTAGGTGGACAGAGTGTTTCAGCATCTAGGAAAGAGCCTCTCTCATTTCTTACTGTACTGTGTCCCACCCTACATAGTCCCGGAGGTTGGGCAGCTCTACCACTCTGGAACAAGGCCAAGCACTGGGTCTGTAGTCACACTTCCATGGCCACAGCAGATAGCATCCACAGCATTCCTGATCTATCCCATTAGAAGTTCTGGTACCTGCTAGCATCTCTACAAGGGTAAGGAGGGACTTGCCAACTCTTCCCCATCCAGTTTCCTTTCTCAGTATGGGAGCAGAAGGAACCCATAGAATCTCTTTCAGGTCTCCCTGCTTCCAGTGACATTACCCCCAGGTCCTCTCATTCTCCAGGATTCTCCTGCAAAACCTCCCACATGATGCTGGTCTTTCTTCAAGGGGATGTAGAAGAATGAGACAGTAAAACTACTCAGGATTTTTGTTTGTTTCTCATTGACTGGCATGGAAAAAACAGTATTTTAGGAATGATCAAAATGGATAAATGATTAGAATGAAGACTTTGAACCCAAATGAGAATGCATGTCTGTAGGAAACCTTTCCAGTTACATTGAAGTCCACTCAGTTTTCTTCTTCTTCTTCTTTTTTTTTTTTTTTAAGATTTTATTTATTTGACAGCAAGAAAGATCACAAGTAGGCAGAGAAGCAGGCAGAGAAGCAGGCAGAGAGAGTGGGTAAGCAGACTCCCCGCTGAGCAGAGAGCCCGATGCGAGGCTCAATCCCAGGACCCTGAGATCATGACCCCAGCCGAAGGCAGAGGCTCAACCCACTGAGCCACCCAGGTGCCCCTCAGTTTTCTTCTTAAGGTATAATTGATCAGTGCCCCTCCTCCTATGCTAGGAGATGCATCTTATGGAAAGATTTCTATAATTTTTCTTTTTTTTTTTCTAGATTAGATTCTAGCCAGCTGCCAAAGAATTAAACAGTAAGGGCTTTACTAGTCAAAGAAGTTAGATTTTACATAGTCCTCAATCTCCTGAGAGCTGAAAATGATAAGATTACTACTGTTCCTTTGTATTCTCTGTAGGGTGAATTTTTCTAATTTTTTCTTTGTTAATTAAATTCCTTTCTTGTTTCTTTTTTGTAATTATTGTGAGAGAGATGAAGAGAAATAAATATTACTTTTGAGCAGTGGTTCTAGACTTGGGTGTGCACTGGAATCACCTAGAAAGTTTACAAAATGCCAATCCCTGAAGCTCACTCCAGAAACGTAACTGATTAGTCTGGGATGCAGCCTGGGAGTTGGATTATTAAAAACTCCTCACTTGATTCAGATGTGCAGTAAAGGCTGATAATTACCACCTTAAAGTACATTAAAACTGACATATGTAAAAATAGATGATTTATTCTACTCTAAGTAAATCAGCAAGTCAGTGGCTGAAATTTAGGGGATGAGCATTTAATCTCCATGAAAATTCTGGGCACAGAAGTGCATTTTACAGTTTTTGTTTTGTTTTATGAATGTAGCCAGCACAACCCCTTTTATGATGCCAAAAAGGCGTCATATGGGAAGGACTTGGAAGCAGTTAGGCTATGGTTTTACCGTTTCACGCTGCCCCCAAATTTTCTTACCCTTGCCAGTTTTCAAGACAAAGTTTGGCTTCCCCAAATGTTTATTTCCCCAGGGTTTGAATTCAGTTCTCCCATATCATAGACTTCCTGGAGCAGGCTGATGGAGGTGGAGATTTTCTCAGAAAGAAACAAAAGCCAAATGATGCTCCCAATAGAGAAGGACCAGATCTAAATGCATCTTCTTAAAGTGCTGACTAACAGTCTTCAACTGTCCTGTCCTTCTCTTCTTTCTCAAATTTCACTCCATAGTTCTAATACTATCTTTGTTGTGCTAAATTTGAGTTCATTGATTTCTTCCACAATGTTCTAAGGATGTAGTCAAATTTCTCTGCATCTAATTCTCAAGTATAAACATGAAGTCCTGAATTTTTATTTTAATGACTTGTGAGCTCTGTTTATTAATTACTATTTTGATCATGAAGTCATGGCTAAATAGAAATTTTCATTTGAAAAAAGATAATTTGATTGATAATTGATGTGAAAGTAGGGCTTGGTCACACTCAAAACTGTCAAAAGAGCAGCCCTAGGGAGACCACTATTTGTGATTTGTAGAAGTGGATGTGTCAGAGGAGATGGATAGGAAGCATTGACTGTCCTGACACTAAATCAGAAGACCTGAGTCCTACTGCTGACTCTATGATGCAATAAGACTCTATGATGTAATAATGTATGGCCTTGGGTAACTCAGTTATGGAACTGTACCCATGTTTCCTCATACATAAAACAGATTGCATGATATCATCTCTTCCATGGTTGTTATAAAGATATTTTTTCAGTACCTTTTCTACCACATCACATTCAGTAGGATATAGGACCAATTTCATTGCCCCCATATTTTGAGTAAGTATTTTACTCTAGATCAGTAGTATTCAAGCTTTAGTCTGCATCAGAATCATCTGAAGTTTTGTTGAAACAAGTTGTTGGGCTCTATCCAGAGTTTCTGTTTCATTAGATGTGAGGAAGGCCCCAAAGTTCCCAGGTGATGCTGATGCTGTTAGACAGGAGTCTACCTTTTGAGAACTGCTACTCTGGAGCTTTTTTCCACATAGACACAGTACATCAAACTTTGGTGTTATGGGCTGAGTTGTGTTCCTGCCCCCATCTGTACGAGGAAGTCTTAACCCCCAAAGTGACTGTATTTGGAGATAGGGTTTTTAAGGAGGTAATTAAGATTAAATGAGGTCCTAATGGATTGGGGGCCTAACCCAATGAGATGGTGTCTTTACAAAATGAGAGCTTGATACTGGGAATGTGCTCACAGAGAGAAAAGGCCATGTGAGGAAACAGGGAGAAGGCGGCCATCTCCAAACCAGAGAGAGAGGCCCTAGGAGAAACCAACTCTGCTAACACCTCGAGCTTGGGCTTCCAACCTCCAGAACTGTGAGAAAATAAATTTCTGTTGTTAAGCCACCTAGTCTATGATATTTTGTTATGGAAGCCTGGGCAGACTAATAAATCTTGTTAATGAACTTTTGGTTAATTGGTGAAATATTTTTCTTTTGTTTTCTACACTCTTCTCTTTCAGCTTCTCCACAGCTGACACACTGATCTCACCTCTTTGTCTCTACTGTGCTTCTCCCAGACTCTCCTGTCTTGGTTTCCTTCCCCCTCTGGGCATTTATAGTCTTAACCAACTGAGCCACCCAGGCGTCCCTGGGCATTTATAGTCTTTTGATTGGGTCTCTACTCCTTTGACTGCTCCTGGGTGACCCATAGACCCATGCTATCTTTTGTTTTTGTGGAAAGCTGCTTGTCCTATGGAAGGAACACCATGTATCCCCTAGGGTTATTCTTGCTCCTATGTCTCCTATGTCTCCCTTGCCCCCATCACAATTTCTGTACACAATTGAAAACTACTAGGTGACAGAACTATACAGGATGGTCTAATTTTTTTTTTTTTTAGGATGGTCTAATTTCAGCTACAGTGTTAATAGCTGATAATATGTTACCCCGTCCTGGGACTTGCTGATTAACCAGTATTTTGTTGCTCACTTCTTGGGCACCAGACCCTGGGCCAATTATATTTGTGAATGCAACACACATAATCTCTGCTTTCATGGAGTTTACAGTTCTGAAAAGTGAAGCAAACAAGTTTCAAGAAATGGAATAGGGTGTAATATATATATATATATATATATATATATATATATATGCATGCCTGGGTGGGTTAGTCGGTTGGTTGGGTGCCTGCCTTTGGCTCTCGTCATGACCCCAGGGTCCTGGAATTGAGTCCCACATCGGGGCTCCTTGCTCATCAGGGAGCCTACTTCTCCCCCTGCCTATCTCTCTCTCTCTCAAATAAGTAATAATAATAAAAAGAAAAGAAATGGAATAAGACCAGTAGGTGGAGAAGAAGATGCCCCTTTGATCCCTTTACATGTTAGTAGGAAAAAGATCAAGGTCTCCTGCTAGGGGTCTTTGAATCTCCTGCCCCTTATGTCTACCAGGGACAGTTCTGCACCCTTTTCTAGAGCTCTCCTTTAAGTAGAGGCAACTAAATTTTGGGGTGAAATTGATGGACTTAAAAAATGCATTACTTTGATATTTATTAAGTGCTGACCATGTGTCCAAATCTGTTTTAAGAACTTTACATGCATTAATTTACTTAACCCATAGCAGCCCATGAGATGAGGACTACTATTATTCCATTCTCAGATGAGAAGGCTAAGACACAGATGGGCTACCTGATTAGCTGATGGTCACACAACTATTAAAGTCCTTGGTTTTTTGGGGGGTTTGCAAAAAGGATAGTTTGAATGTGAAAAGACCTTATAGTCAATGCCAGTAAATAGTCTCCTGGACACTGTGTCATTTCCCTGAAGGTGGAGTGCAGAAACTAGGGAAGGAACACATGCATGTCTTTTAGTCATTGTTTGAGGGAAAGACACTGTATTTTTGTTCTTCAGAATCTTGTTGGATCAGTTACTTATGGTAAGTAAAATGGATATGTACTATCAAATATGTACAGGTCCATAACCTCACATCATGGCAAGAACACTCGTGGCAGCCTGTCTGCTTGTCAGTGTGCTTCTCTGACTTTTGAAACACTAGACCATAAGCAAAATATCCCAATCAAAATGCTTCAGAGATCCTAGCATACACAAGCTAATCCTAAAGAATTTAGGTTTACATGATATCTCAGTGACTCAAGTGAAATGTTGAGTTATTTTATAAGTGAACAGTACAATTACCCAAGGGAACTAAATTCAAATAAAATACTAAGGTTATACTCATTTTTTAAAAAAATTATAACCTCTGGGTGGCAGGCCCAGAGATTTTTGACAGGCCCAGGTAGTTTAAAAAGAAAATGTGGGTGACTTTGGAAGGTATACCTAGTCTCATTTCTTACTTTTACCTACAGTCTTAGTAGCTCTTGAGCAATGGATTCCTAATCCAGGCTACACACTCGAATCACCTAGAGAACTCTTAAAAATCCTTATGCCCAGGATTATGCTCAAATCAATGATATCAGAATCTCTGTGTTGGAGAGTAGGGAAGGAGGACCCAGACATAAGTATTTTTTTTTTCACTCTACAGGCAATTCTGTTGTGCTTCAAGGTTGAGGACCACTTAAGAGAAAGAGAGGACCATGGGCAAAATATCAGTTTTTCTTCTCCTAAGTGTTGAAAAAAATATTAATGAGTATTCTGCCATTTGCCAGATCTCTATCATCTGGGACAATCTGTAATAATTTATACAAGTAATTTGATTGGCATGAAGGAAAGCAAAGCACACCAGGAACACCTAGGTCACTAATAAACTGACTAGACAATTCACAATGAGACAGTAGAATCTGACATTTTGAGAGATACAGAATTAACTACATGATGAGGGTTTAATAAAACCCTAATTAAATCAAAGTTATGTTACCTGATAGGTGCAGTGAATAAACACGAGGTAGGTGAGATGGGATTTTTATTATTGAGGAAAACTGTACAAGTGGGGAGTGTGGAAAGATTACTTTTAATCTGTTCATGTAAGCAGGTATGTTTAGTATGGTGGCAATAATCTACCAACCACTTCACCCAGGAATTTAGTTTTAAGGTAAATTGTATTACCTTTCAGAGGACTAAAATATGTAATTAAAAAACTAGCTTTGCATTGGAAAAAGTGATTTTTTAAAAAAGATTTTATTTATTTATTTGACAGAGATCACAAGCAGGCTGAGAGGCAGGCAGGGAGAGAAGAGGAAGCAGGCTCCACGCTGAGCAGAGAGCTGGATGTGGGGCTCAATCCCAGGACCCTGAGATCTTGACCTGGGCCAAAGGCAGAGGCTTTAACCCACTGAGCCACCCAGGCACCCCAGAAAAAGTGATTTTTTTTTAAAAGTGTTATTTCAGGTGCTAATGCCATGCTGTGAATCAGTAATATGGCCGGAAAAACCTTAGCACTCAAGATCCATTAAGAAATATATTTCTTAGACTTGCTGAACAATAACTACATCATTCTCTCAGTGTTTCCTTTCTTAAACATATTCACCTCTTTTTTGAGTTTACTAGCTTCTTGAACACATGTGTGCATTAATTAAGGGAGGACGGTGGAATCAGAGAACCCGGGTGCAGTCTCATCCCCACCACTGGCTAGTTTTATGACTTTGTGCAGTATCGTCTTTGGGTTACAGTTCTCTCAGCTGTAAGATGGGCACAGTAAAAGAATCTGCCTCATAGAGTTGTGAGAACTGAGTTATTTGTTCAATTTCAGGGATGGAACCTGGCTCGTTGTGAGTTCCATATGCACATGAACCCTGCTATTAACAATGAAGAAGATCCCATTTATGGGACCACACACTTTCTCTTTTCCTTTTTTCTCTCGCCTTTTGTCTGCCTTCAGGCCATTTCACTGTTAATTAGCACCTCTATCTTATCATGAGTGACAGAAATAAAGGAAGAAAATCATGATAGTCAATTTTTGGTACTAATTACCACTTAGTTAAAAAATAAAAAAGGCTGAAGCATTAGTGAAAATGAGATTTGAGAATGTCTATAGAATTCAGTTATCTGTGTTCTTCCCAGACCCTGCAATTCTCTCCCTGCTTGCCCTTGACAGGGATAATTGAAGACTAGCTCTCCAAACCATTGGCTCCAAATTCCAGATATATATTAGAAACATTGGGATGTTTTGAAAAATGCTTTTACCCTGGCCTTATCCCAGATGATTGTCACTGGAATCTATATATTATATTTTTTAGAAGCTCCCAAGGAGATTCTGACGTATGCGGAGAGTTAGTTAAGGCTGACCTTGGTAACCTCTGATGGTTTTAACAATTAAGTAGAGTGATTATTGTGATAAAGTTTCAGTATCATAGATGCATTGTGCCTGGTTCTTGATTAAATTCCCTGTGGACAGTCACCTGACAGCTGGTCATCACCCCATCTAGCCTCACTCATGTCCCAGCTCAGACTACCTTTTTTCTGAGGTACACCACCAGCCCGAGATCATTCCCACAATCTTCTATTCTTACTCTGGGACAACTGAATACTGCTAAAAAATAAAAACAAAAATAAATCACTGAACTTTGGGGATTGTTATCTCTTACATCTGAAGTTTTCCCCAGAGTCAACCTTGTTCTCCCACTCATTCCCCTTGTCACAAACCTCCACAGTCCTCCAGCTTCCTCCCTAGTTCCTGACCTTCAGACTTCTCATTCTCCATGTATCATCCTACTTCCTATTTGCTGCCCCCATTCCCATCTACAAACTTACCTACTGTATTCATCCTTGCATTCTAGTTTCAAAGAATTTATCCCTACTCCTATACAAGGCCAGCCCCACTGCTTGCTCTCCACATCCCATGGTTCAATCTATTACCTTTTTGGAGCTTATATTTTCAAACTTGTTTTCATAATTTGGCTTTTTTTAATAAGATCTATAAAAATAGATTTAAGTAAAATTTCTCAAACCCAAAAAACTCTCTCCCTTGAGCTTGCATTGTCCCTTTATTGCCCCCCCACCTCTCCTTCCCTTCAACCAAGCTTCTTTTTTTTTAAAGATTTTATTTATTTATTTATTTATTTATCTGTCAGAGAGAGAGAGAGAAAGAAAGAGAGAGAGGGAGAGAGAGAGAGCATGCACGCACATGCAGGTAGAGGTGGAGAGAGAAGCGGGCTCCCTGCAGAGCAAGGAGCCCGACCTGGGACTCGATCCCAGAACCCTGGGATCATGACCTGAGCTGAAGGCAGTGGCTTAACTGACTGAGCCATCCAGGTGTCCCTCAACCAAGCTTCTTAAAAGGTTAATCTATAATGGCTATGTCAACTTCCTGAGCTCTGCATTACACTGTCTGTAGTCTGCCCTTGTCTGTACCTCCTGACTGAAATGTCTTTGGCAAAGACCATAAATGAATGTCATAATGTCTGATCTGAACAATAATTTTCAGTTTTGTTATTAAATGTCTTTGCTGTCTTTGATACTGTTGGCTATTCCCTACTTCCCTAGAATTTTCTATTCTCATGGTTTCTGGGAAAAATCTCTTATCAATTCTTCTTCTACCTCTTTTACTCTTTTTTAATCCCTCCTTCACAGTTCCTGTTCTCCTGGCCATTCCCAATTTCTTGATCTCCCCTCAGCTCCTTCCTCAACTGCTGGACTTATCTATTCACATAGCCTTTTTGGACCACCTCATCTATTCATGGCCTGTCCCTGATGGCTCCCAAATGTACATCCTTAGTTTAGTCTTCTTTCAAGACTTGGCTTGGCTGTCATTTTCTACAAGTTTCACTGAACATCAGGGATCAAGTTATCTTTTCCTCAGGGCCTACTGCAATTAATCACTTACTGGATTATATCACAATTATTCACTTATGTGCCCCCTTCCATGGCAAAGAACATGTATTTTGTCTTATTCATCTTTGTAGCCCCAACCCATGCACTGTGCCTTACATAAAGCAGGTGTTCAGTGAATATTTTTGAACTTTTAGAGGGGGTTATAGTTGTTTGATTTGTAGTATAGTTTCATTAAAGTAATCCATGCATTTGAATGATAGGATAAATTATTTTTGTTAAAAATAATAGTCATAGAATTTCAGATTGAATGGTAAAAATTAATAGTCTATAGATGTAGCTTAAAAGAACAAGGAGGTATAAAGTGGTAGTCCAGCTCATTTTGTCAAATATTTGGAGGAGCTTAGAAGACTAACATTTGAGAATAAAAAGCAAAGAAGGATACTAAATATGAGGTTCTGTTAATTAAAATACTTTAGAAAAATGTGCATAATTTGGATTTTTTAAAGTTTTGTTTTTGGTTTCTTCCCAACTGAGTCGCACTGTTGCTGAGAAAGGACATGCACTAGGAAGAGCAAAGCTTTTGATGCCAGACAGTTCTAGGTTCCAATTCAAGCTCTGTTTAATTTGTTAGCTGTGTCCATGGCTTCTCCAAGCCTCATTTCTTCTTCTGTTACATGAAGATAACAATTCCCACCTTTTATAGTTGTAGAAGGAATTAAATGCCAGAATAAACACACTTCAGCAGTACAGCTCTCATAGAACAGCCAGACAATAAAGAGTAACTTAACATCCTCTCATTTTTGCTATTTTGTTTTTCAATTAATAGCATATTGTTTTTGTGGTAAGGGACAGAGCAGTTCTTATCACATTACCTTAAATCATTTAGTTCATTCTTTTAGTTTTTTAAAATTTTTTTCCAGTTTTATTGATATATGGTTGACATACAGTACTGTATAAATTTAAGGTGTACAGCGTAGTGACTGGACATACATATATTGTGAAAATGATTACCACAATAAGTTAATACCAACACCATATAGATACAAAAGGAAAAAAATGTAGGGTGTGTGTGTGTGTGTGTGTGTGTGTGTGCATGAGATGAGAACTCTTAGGATCTATACTCAACAACTTTCAAATATACCATACACCAGTGCTAACTAGTGTTAACGTGTTCTACATTATATCCCCAGTATAATCACATTCCCTTTTGAAGTATATCTTTTTTTTAAATTGAAGTGTGGTTGATACCCATGTTACATTGGTTTCACCTGTACAACATAGTGATTTCCAAGTCTATATGCTATGCTGTGCTCATCACAAGTGTAGCTACCAACTGTCACCATACAGTGCTATTACAATACCAATGACTATATTTTGTGTGCTGTACCTTTTAATAACATTATTTTTTATGACTAGCATGAAATACATGCTCATTTTAGGTAATTTAGAAAATATAGAAAAATATATTGAAATCATTTAAACCACCTTTTTATCCCCCAGTGAAGCCATCAGGAGATAGTTGGATAAATGACTCTGGATTCCAGAGAGAGGTCTGGGCTGGCTGGTATGCAAATCGGTAGTCCTCAGTGGATACATGGGAATTGAAGCTGGGAGACTTGGTGAATTAACCCAGGGAGAATATGTGGGTTGAGAGGAAAAGAAAGTCTAGGATGCAGCCCTAAGATAAGCTGTGTGGGTGAAAAAGATATGTACAAGCTCCAGACTTCATCAAAGTCTGACCTCAATCTAGCTAGATGATGAGAATGTATCACTACAATGGAAGGAAACAGTATTAACTCTAAACAAAATACTTTTTCTATTCCTAGTATTCCTTTAAATACCCTTTCCTTCTTTCAGTGGAAATTACCTTCCCTCAAGGGCGTTCCATAACCAGGGCCACAGGTCTTGGGCAGGCTGGGTTCCATGCACTCAGATGGGGTTGCCACCCAGGAAGAAGTGGTGCCTTTTTCTAATTATACAAAGGCACTAGCTGGCAATGACCCTACCAGTGACCCATTGTGAGACCTTCTTCCCAAAGTCAAAATTATTATGGATGCAGTATGGTATTTTTATATATGTTGATGGAAATTTATTTATCCTAGTGTACTACCTTTGTCAACATATATCCTCTAAGATTTGGTGTTTTATGGTTTTCTTAACAAGTAACTCCAGGGAACTCCATCAATACTTATTTCCATGTTGTACTCCAGGAGATGACATCCACATAGAATGCAGTGAACATTTATGAGAAATTTAAGGCTCTGTTCTTATTTAAAAGAATATATCTAGAGAAAACAGGAAAAATATTTCTAGTTGGGAGATTCTCTGAGTGTGTGGGACTTTCCCAGAGATCTTGAAAGATGGTGCCTATTCAATTTGCCTTGAAAGAAGCCTTAGATATTTAAAGACAACTTTGGAGTGGGAATGCCTTAGAAGGGTTGCTCCAAAACTCTCAGCCCCATCTCCACAGTCAGGGGAAGGCAAAGCCATAGCAATCACACTGGTTGCTTATCTGACAACCCTCTTCTTCTTCCTAACAGAATTCAGACTTTGCTCAGGTTTCTGCCTCTCTCTGAGTGCCCAGATATTTTCTGGAAGTTGAGTCCTATCATTAGTCCCAGAGCAGTAATAATTCTTGCCAGTAATTGGCCAAAGCTTGAGAATGTGATAAAAGGAAAGAGATTTGCACAGGTAGCTTCTGGGAAACATTTCCTTCTGGATCTTAAAAGGAGACCTAAGGGAGGGGCACCTGGGTGGCTCAGTCAGTTAAATATCAAACTCTTGATTTCAGCTCAGGTTCTGGTCTCAGGGTTATGAGATTGAGCCCCGAGTCAAGGTCCACACTCTGCAGGGAGTCTGCTTGAGATTCTTTCCCTCTCCCTCTCCCTCTGCCTCTCCCCCTGCTTATACTCTCTTGTGCACTCCCTCAAAATAAATAAATAGATCTTAAGAAAAAAAGAAAGGAAAAGGAAACCTAAGGAAGAGAAGGTTCTTCTTTCTACTTCTGGATGTTGTCATAAGGATATGACACCTGAAGTCCATCAGAAGAGGAGGCTGATAGACTAGGAATGGTTAAAACTTTGTCTAAATCATTGCACTGCCCAATTATGCATCCCTGGAGATGATCTACCTTTCCCCAAACACACACACATCTTGTCTTCCAAGGTTATAAATTCCACGTGGTTCAAGTCAGTTGCATGGAAACTTTCTGTTACTTGCAGCCAAAAGCATTCTAAGTGATATGAGGAATTAGTGAGCCACTTGAATCAGACTGTGGTATATCTACACCCTCTCCTCCCTTAGCTTCTAGGGCTGGAGGATGTTGTTACCTTATCTGACCTGCCTGCTTCATCATTTGTATCTTACCTACCAGAATAGAAACTAAGTCCTGGACACACCTCTACTCACCTCTTCCCAAATTTTGTGATCTCTTTCTTTTGTTCCAAGTAACCATCTGAGGTTCAGTATTTTAATAGAAGTAATTTACTATTATACTATTTTACTATTATATTAAAAATAACTTAACATATATTACCATAACCCTCCAGCCTCCAACACATTTCCTATGCCTCCTACATAGACTCTCAAAGTGTAATTTGGGAGGTAGCCTCATCTCCTTAATTTTATTTTTTAAGTTTTATTTATGTATTTGAAAGAGAGAGATCATGAACTCTCTTTTAAATAAGAAAGAGCCTTAAATTTCTCATAAATGTTCATTGCATTCTACATGGATATCATCCCCTGGAGTACAACATGGAAATCAGTATTGATGGGGTTCCCTGGAGTTACTTGTTAAGAAAACCATAAAACACCAAAACTTAGAGGATATATTTTGACTAAGGTAGTACACTAGGATAAACAAATTTCCATCAACATATATAAAAACATCATACTGCATCCATAATAATTTTGACTGTGGGAAGAAGTTCTCCCTGCTGATCAGGGAGCTTGTTGCCCGGCTCGATCCTGGAACCCCAGGATTTTGACCTGAGCCAAAGATGCTGTCTCATCTCCTTTAAATATTGGTATTTTTATAGTAATAATAACAATGCTGAAGAGTAATTTAATATTCATGGAAACACTATGGGCTACTTTTTTTTATAACTATTTTATAGATGAAATAACTGAGTCTCAGAAACATTAAGTACTTTGCTTAAGAATATATAGCCAGCAAATTGTGAAACCAGGTCTTCTCATTGAAAATCCCAGTGTTTTCTTTAATTTTAATTGTTGAGCCATTAAACTGAAATAATTTTTCCTTATTCTTACAAACTTGAGTAGGAAGTTTCTTTCAACTTGATACCAGGAAATTAAAATACATTATGTATTTTGTTGTTGGCTTATTAATGTATAAATTTATATAATCTATATCCTTTAAAATTTGGGGTCAGCTTATAGGAAACACCTAAATTAATTTGAAATATTAATCAATATTTCTAATCTTTGGCATCCTTGTAACCACTATGCTTCTTCACTAAATCTAGGGTGAGTAACCATATTTCCATGTCCACTGCCTTTGGAGAATAAGCAAATGAAGCCAGAGTAAGAAAGCCATTGGTTATCTTTGGATCTCAAATTATAAATTTTTACAATCCTACAGCAAAAACAATAACCGAAATAACAAGTGTGTTTATACTGAAATTTGTGAAAGATAAAGGTCCTACTGAAGTTGAGACCTTTAATGAGATTGGAGGTAGAGTTTATACCAAGACCTAGTGTAGGATATGATGAATGATGATATGAGAACAACTGTCCATCCCTAAAGAGAAACATGGTCAACCAACAGATGAGACAGGAGAATTTAAGGGTGCCTGCATGGCTCAGCAGGTAAAAGCCTCTGCCTTCGGCTCACATGATCCCAGGGTCCTGGGATAGAGCCCCACATCAGGCTCTCTGCTCAGTAGGGAGTCTGCTCCCCCTCCCCCGGCTGCCTCTCTCCCTACTTGTGATCTCTGTCTGTAAAATTAAAAAAAAAAAAATCTTAAATATTACATGGAATATATGAGGTTAGGCAAGTATGTTTTAGAGATGTTGAAATAGTAGCGTTGACAGTAAGTTGACAGATGTTAAAAATCAAAGTGAATTGAGAGCCAGACCACCAAGTAGAACTTGAGAGAGGGATTTACATCAAAATATTTCACACTATTAAAACCCTCATCCTCGGGCTCCTGGGCGTCTCAGATGGTTAACCATCTGCCTTCAGCTTGGGTCATGATCTCCAGGTCCTGGGATCCAGCCCCATATAAGCTCCCAGCTCAGCGGGGAGTCTGCTTCTCCCTATCCCTCTGCCTCTCCCCCTCCTTGTGTTTTCTTTCTCTCTCAAATGAATAAATAAAAAACTTTAAAAAAGTAATAAAATCCTCATCCATATTGAGGGTATCAAAGAGTTGAGCTGTTGGAGATAAAGAACAGTTTTTAATAAGTTTCTTTGGAAAGAGTTGTGACCTGGTTCTATTCACCCATCAGAGGGGGGGGGCATGGGGAAAATATTTATCTCTTTCTTGCAAATCAAGAGAAAGAGCCTACAGAGGGATCACTCACAGGGCTTGATATGTATGTGTTCCATGAAATTGGAAGGTCATGGTGTGTATAATGGTGACTAACTTCTTACTGAGAAACCCAAAGGTAGTGATACGCTAGTTAACTCATGACAATAGAGCTGAAGAAGAGATGGCAGCCAAAGCGATAAGCCTGGACTCCAAGTTGAAGAAAGCATGAGTATTTTTCATGCTCCATTGTGGTTGTTTTTGGCCCTGTCTACTAGGGCGAGAAGTGATAGAACCTCAGTGGAAAGTAGCTAGAGACAGACTGCTAGATGCCCAGGAGTAAGAGTGAGCTGCAGCAGAGTATATTACTGGCCTTAAGCAAAGTGCAGATGAAAAATCTCCAATGAATGAAGAGCGGGGAATCCAAGAACCCACAGAAGCATCCAGCAGAAATGCATTGCCCTCAAAGATCAGCCTAACTCAAAACATTAAGGCCAGGGGCACCTGGGTGGCTCAGTGGGTTAGGCCTCTGCCTTCGGCTTGGGTCATGATCTCGGGGTCCTGGGATAGAGCCCCACATGGGGCTCTCTGCTCAGCAGGGAGCCTGCTTCCGCTCTCTCTCTCTCTGCCTACTTGTGATCTCTCTCTCTCAAATAAATAAATAAAATAAAATAAAATAAAATAAAAAACAAAAAAAAACATTAAGGCCAGCTAAGACAGCACCAATAAAGAAATAACTTTTCTGTTCCCCTAATCTTCTTAATCTGCTTAATCTGCTTAATCTGAAGCTTAATCTGCTTCCCCTAATCTGAAGCAGTAGCTAGTAAGAGAGAGCATCTAGAGAGTAGCTAGTAAGCCAGTAGCATCTTCTCCCAGAACATCATTCAACGTGGGGAGGGGAAACTGTTGTTACTCAAATGAAGTTGGGAGTTTTGATGAATACATGAGTGTGAACTTTCTAATTTCTGATTTGAAATTTTGTTTTGCCCCTCAAAGGTGTTATAGGACTTTGTAATATTGAGAGTAACCAGAATATTGTGAGATTGCTAGAGATTTCATAAAGAGGGAAAAATAAACCCATCTCAGGTGAATAAAATTGAAGTGATAGCAGAATTAAGTTGGCAGAGTCAAGGTAATCTTGTTTGAAGCATAAGGAGCTTCCTGATGATCCAGACACTATCATTAGTTGTAAAATGTAGTCCCAAGAAACTAAAAACATTAACTGGGCATAGGCAACAATTCCATAAACTAATTAAATGTAGGGGGATATCTGCTTACAATAATGTCTATGGTTTTATAAGAGTTGAGACTAACTCATTTGTTTTTCAGACCATAGTTAGTGAGCTGGCCATTTTTCTTTTGAGACTAGTCCATACTGTCAGTTTATTGGCTCTTTCTAAGCAGAGGCACGATATTACATGTAATTCTGTTTTCTTAGAAAATGAAAATATTAAAGAAAATCTTTTATTTCTTTTCTTGCAATATTATTTGACAATTAACATTTCCTTAGTTTACCATATATATCAATTCACGAAAACAATTCCAATCTTCTAACTTTTCATTTTTGATCATCAGATTTCATGATACTGAGAATTCCTTTCCTCACCATCATCATTAACCATTTTATGAAAATTAGAGTTTGGGAAGGTTTTGGATTGGGGTAGAGACAGTAAGGAATGGTCCATTGTAAACATTATGCATCAAACTAGAGTCTCTGGCCTAACACCAGATGTTTTTAAATAAGCCAAACAAAATATGCCATATTTTTATAATAGCCTTATTTTTTTATGTGTCATTTCTTAGCAATTCTTGAATGTTTATTTTGTACAGTTTTTGGAGAAACTGAGGCCTTCCTCAATTTCTGTTCAGCCAGATCTGAGGGTAGAGATATGTGGACCCACCACTTTCTTGAAGTTTTCAGGAAGGGAGTAGGCAGATATCTATTTGTGGTCTTCTGATGATTTAAAATGAAACAGAAATTTCTTTTGCTTGTCTCTTTTTTTCCATTATCTTTTCTTCCCTCCATTCATGCATATACTGTTCATAATTGGCTATATAAGTAAATAATTCATAATGAATCTAATTCTTCTCTAAATGCAGTTTCATTAACATTAAAGATTGTTGGAGCAGTCTGTCATATCAAATCGTTGTACTAATTCAAAAACATACTAATTATAGCAGGGTTTGTTTTTCTAACTTAAGCACTATGAGATGGGGGCACAGAATCTGGAGAAGAGTGACAGAGCAAACTGGAGCATGGCATTAGGGAATACAGAAGATGAGTTTGGAACAACTTGTAGTGTCAGAAAGTTAAGGAAGCACTCAAAGGAAGAATGGGAGGAAGGAAGGAAGAAAGAGAAAAAGAAAAAACAGAATGATGGAGTTTTTAAAAGATGCATAGGAGCCAGGGACGCCTGGGTGGCTCAGTTGGTTAAGCGGCTGCCTTTGGCTCAGGTCATAATCCCAGCGTCCTGGGATCAAGTCCCACATTGGGCTCCTTGCTCGGCAGGGAGCCTGCTTCTCCCTCTGCCTCTGCCTGCCACTCTGTCTGCCTGTGCTCGCTCTCGCTCTCTCTCTCTGACAAATAAATAAATAAATAAATAATCTTTAAAAAAAAAAGATGCATAGGAGCCAACTGAAAGAACTCCCAATGGACAAAGCTAGAACAATTTGAGCAACAAATAAATGGAAGTAGTATTGGATTTATCGATCAAAGTATAAAATGAGTCCATATTGATATAAGTGATGAATAAATAAATAGAAGAGACACATCACCCATGCAGAAGAATTCCAAATAATATGTGTAACTGCTTTTCTTTCAAGCAAGTGGAGCATAACTCTTGCTCCATAAGTGTGGGCTGCACATAGTGATTTCCTTTCAAAGAATATTGTTTAGAAATGAGAGAAAGGAAATGTTCTGGTGGGGAAGACTGATAAACACCTCAGCCAGATTGTCAAAGTCAGTATCAACAGTAATGAGTCATTTTTTTATACTATTTTCCTTTCATATCCTTAATATGTTATGGTAAAAATAGTACTTTTTCTCCATGATCTTCCTCTAAAGAACTCATAACTCCAGTCTAGTCATGAGAAAACATCATACAAATTCCAACTGAATTTTTTACAGAACACCTGAACAGTACTCCTCAAAACTGTCAAGGTCATCAAACACAAGGAAAGTCACAGTCAAGAGGAGCCTGAGGAGGCATGATGACTAAATGTAATATGGGATTCTTGGGTGGAGAAATGACATTACGTAAAAACTGAGGAAATCTGAATAACATAGGGACTTCTGTTAATAATAATGAATCAGTGTTTGTTCATTAATTGGGACAAATATACCATCCTAATGTAAGATAACAGTAGGGGAAACTAGTAGGTATGGAGTATATAACTTTGTACTATTCTCACAGCTTCTCTGTAAATCTAAAACTATTCTAAAATAAAAAGTTTATTTGGGGCACCAGGTGGCTCAGTCAGTTAAGCATCTGACTCTTGATTTCTGCTTAGGTCATGATCTCAGGGTCCTGAGTCCCACCTGGGGCTCTGCATTCAGTGGGGAATCTGCTTGGTATTCTCTCTCCCTCGCCCTTTGTCACTCCCCTTGCTCATGTGCATACACTCTCTCTCTAATGAATAAATGGATGAATGAATGAATAAATAAAATCCTTAAAAAGGTGAATTAAGAAGTTTATTTAAAAACAATTTTGAGCATCATGAATTGTAATTTCAGCTGATGCTGTTCAAGTTATTGGCCTCTAAAGAGGGTGGCTAGGGCCACAGGAATGAGTAGGATAGATTTCCAGAAGGAGAGGATGGCAGGTATATCAAGAGTAAAAAAAATGCTTATATGATTATGCTTTGGAACTCTTCTGTTCTGCATGTCAGAAAAAATGTCTCCAAATACACACAAAGAGAAAAGAAAAAAGTAAGGCCTTCAAAGAAACTCTGAATAAAAGCCAAATTATCAAACTTACTTTAAGTTAAAGAACTTTTTCTTACACTATATGTGGAAAACCCAAAAGACTCCACTCCAAATCTGCTAGAACTTGTACCAGAATTCAGTAAAGTGTCAGGATATAAAATTAATGCACAGAAATCAGTTGCATTTCTTTACACCAACAACAAGACAGAAGAAAGAGAAATTAAGGAGTCAATCCCATTTACAATTGCACCCAAAACCATAAG